>MQRK01231456.1:1039-18793 GCA_001938485.1 Girardia tigrina
TCATTTTATATATGAAAGATATGAAATTCCTGTTTGATATAATTTTGAAATCATTTGATCACATTTCTCAAAATATACAATTTAAAAAATCAAGAACCTCTGCGGAGATACAACAAACACATCAACACATGTCAAGCCTGTCAACTAAACAAGATTACAAAACACCCAAAACTTAAAAAAACTAGAATTACCTAAATACAATAAATTGGAAGCCGTACACTTAGACATAGTTGGTCCACTACCAACCAACAAAGGAAAAAAAATACCTACTCACCATCATTGACAGAAACATAAATTGGATCGAAGCCATTCCATTAAAAGAAATCAATTCGGAAACGATATGTCAAACCTTCGAAAAAGAGTGGATAACACGCTACGGAGCGCCCAAATATCTAATCAGTGACCAAGGCAGACAATTCGAATCCGAATTATTCAAAAATCTTTGTAAAAATCACAACATCTCAAAACGGAGAACAACACCATACAATCCGCAATCCAATGGAAAGGTGGAACGTTTCCACAGAACATTAAAAGAAACCCTTAGAACGAAATGCGGAAACAACAACTGGCTTGAGAAATTACCCGAATCGCTATGGGCTTTGCGAATACGACCTGACGAAAAAGAAGGCAAATCACCACTGCAAAAACTTATCGGACAAACAAATCAATTCCATATATTTGACACAACTGAGAATTACGATGAAAATAAGAAAAATAACAACAAAATATTTACTAAAAAGGTAATCGCCTATGTAAAAGAGATAAACACAAAAGCATTCCAACAAAAATACAAAGGGCCTTATCAAGTAATACACTTAAGCAACAACACAGCCTTATTGGACATCAACGGAACTCATAAACGAATTAACCTTAGACGAATAAAACTAATACAACTAAATGAACGCTCTGAATGCATTGAGGAGGTCAAATACCGAAACACACAACAATAAAAACATATGTCTACGAAAACTAATAAACAATGGTATAAAAAAATAAACACAAACATTGACAAAACAAAATTTTTTTTTCTAACGTTCCACTTATAACAGGGGGGGCTTATGTAGTGCCCTACTGATTTTACATATTTGTTTATTTATTTACTTTTGTTTTTTTTGGCGTGATATTTTTTTTGTTGTGTCGCCCTGTATTTGTATGTAGTGCGATTGTAGAGCGGTATCGCAGAAGAAATTAAAAAATTAAATTAAAAAAATGCAATCAATAAAAAACATTGATTGCAGAAATTAAAAATGCAATTAAGTAAGAAGCGATTTGAACATTACAATTCCCGAATCGTCTGAAATATCCGGATCTCGGCTCTCATATTCATATACGAATATTCGACGTTCATCAATCGTCAATTAACCGACATACTATAGAAGGAAATTGTCGTCTCACCATATAATCCAATATTTTTAAGAAGCAATTTGAACATTACAATTCCCGAATCGTCTGAAATATCCGGATCTCGGCTCTCATATTCGTATACGAATATCCGACGTTCCTCAATCATCAATTAACCGGCATACAATAGAAAGAAATTGTCGTCTCACCATATAATCAAACATTTTGAAGAAGCAATTTGAAGTAACGTTACTTTATCCATTTTTCCCACGGAACTCATTTCGTTTTACTGTGATCTATTTTAATTGCTTCTTTTTAGTCCTTCCGTTTGTGTTTGATAATTAAGAGTTTTTATTATTTTATCTTTTTATTCATTGCATTTGTTTTTTTTGTAACAGCAATTTCAAGTTCGCAACAACTGAACTTTATTTTGCTCTTACAGAGATCAACGCGCTCAAACAAAGAAACTTTAGAGATGTAACAAACTCTACAATCTGTTATTATCATAATCACTTCGGTTCCAAAGCTATTAAATGCCAACAACTTTGTAAATGGAACAACAATACTTCGGGAAAAGGGACTGGTTCCTTGTAAAGCCGGCTCAGGGAACTGAATCAACTCAAAAACCGGCCTCAGTCTCCAGCATTTTCATAATTCCTGCAAAAACTCAGAGATGCCTAATTAATTTTCTCATAGACTCTGGTGCCCATGTCAGCATTCTGCCCTCAAAAAAATTTCAACCTGACAATTCAAACTCAATTGAAAAGTTAACTTCAGCAAGCAACTTTCCAATTAAAGTTTACGGAACCAAATCGATGACTTTTCAATTATTTGGACTCGAGCGACAATTTCAGTGGAAGTTTGTGATTTCAGATGTCAACAGACCAATCCTAGGATCGGATTTCCTAGCATATACCCACGCCATTGTTGATTGTCAAAACAACCAAATTTGAATCGATGAAAACGTTATTCATGGCTCCAGCAGATCAACTGAAACTATAGCTAGTGATCAATTGCACAATGTATGTTAAAAACTTTATATCGAAACTGAAGGAAAGCCAATTTTTCAACGAGCCCGACGCATTGGTGGGAAAATACTTGAATCAGTCTGTCGAGAATTTAAGAACATGCTGCAACAAAAAATTATCAGAGAGAGCAAAAGCGAATGGTCATCACCACTAGTAGTGGTAAAAAAGGTGATGGCTCTTACAGGCCATGTGGTGACTACCGACTATTAAATCAAAGAACGAAGCCTGACCGCTACCCACTACCACGCATTTCAGATGTACTCAGTGCCGCCAGTAACTGCGAAATATTCTCGACTATTGATCTGGAGAAAGCCTACCACCAAATTCCGATTCATGAAGAGGACAAACATAAAACGGCGATTATCACTCAATTCGGACTCTATGAATACAACTTCATGCCATTCGGACTGAAAAACGCCTTCCAAACTTTCCAACGATACATTGATCAAATTCTAAGACCGTTTCAAGCATTTGAATTGTCATATATTGATGACATAACAATATTCTCGCCTGATCTAAAAAAGTCACAAACAAAACCTCGCTGCCGTCAGAACAGCATTACAACAGAATGGGTTGAAAATCAATGAAAACAAATGCACATTCCATCAACATAATGTGAACGTTCTGGGTTTTAACAACTCGTCTGAGGAAATACAACCGATTCAAGACAAGATTGACCAGATATTGAATCTAAAAGCTACAACAAATGGAAAAGCACTGAAATGTTTCATTGGAGCAGTAACTTTCTATCAGTGGATGATACCACATTTATCGCAAATAATATCATCTTTTCATGATTTAGCCGCATCAGCCAACAACAAGAGGAAGCTGTTTAATTGGACGAGAGAACAACAGGAAGCATTCGAAACGTGCGAACAGAGTCTATCAAACATTACCTCGATGGCAGTACCCAATCAGGAGGAAATCATGGTACTATACACGGACGCCTCAACTAACGCAATCGGTGCAAGTGTTAACTAATACAATACATCAGAAAAACTGGAGTCAATAGCCTTCTTTTCTCGCAAATTCAATGGAGCAGAAAAGAAATACTCAGCATTTGACAGAGAACTCCTAACAGTATATCTCTCGATCAAACACTTTAAACATTATTTAGAAGGAACCAAATTCATTCTGCGAACCGATCACAAACCCATACTACACATTCATAGCATGAAAGAATCATCCAACAGACAATTGAGATGGATCGAATTCATTACTAGTTTCTCATTTGACATGCAACATGTGGCAGGAAAATCCAACACAATTGCAGACTACCTATCAGACCAGATCATGAGATATCTAATTTAAATCGAATATCAACTCAAGAATTAGCCAGAGAGCAAGTCACTGATCCAAGTCTTCGAAACCTCAGAGCAACATCTCTGAACATACAAACCAAAAATGGATTGTTAATCGATACGACAAAAAAGGACAGAATTATTTTGCCAAACAAATACAGATTCCAAGAATTCTCGAGACTGCACACCTCCAACATAAGTATTAAAGAGAGGTGCACTTCGAACTTATTTAAAATTTGAGAATAAGTTCAGAGCATTTCGCGACCAAAGCTTCTAATCATTTGCTTTACTAGGTTCAACTACGGAAACATAAACGCCTGCTATCCTGAGGAAAACTTCAGAAGAAACTAGCTACTAGATAGTTTGATTAGTCTTTCGCCCCTATACTCATGTCCGACTATCGATTTACACTTCAGAACCGCGGTGGTCCTCCATCAGAGTTTCCTCTGACTTCAACCTGCACAAGCATAGTTCTTTCAGGTCTTTACACAAAATGTGCAATATTATGCTCACTAAGCACGGGGAAAGTGAAACTGATATCATATACAGAAATTTTTTTTTCGAAACCAAAAATGGACATAAATTGTTATAGCAATGGTTTCTAAAAGATTATCTTGATAATATTATACGTAAAAGTTTAGTATCATATTTTTATTTATAACGTGTTAAAATTTTAGACGTCAAGAGAAAGCTATTAATTCAATTGATAACATTCCACTTCTGAAGGAAATCGTCTTGGGAAGTTCAGAGTTAATCAGTAATTTTTATTCGATTAGTTTATTATTATATCATTTTTTATTATATAAATTATTGTATATAAAATATGTACTGTTTATTTTTCATTGTATTTATTTGAACCCATTACTTTTCTTAACATGTCTGTAAAAGTATTTAATATTTTTTCACCAAAACCGCTAAAGTCAAAACTCGCATTAAGTTGAACCTTCTTTTCTCAAACATGAATTTTAAGTATGACTAACACTCCCAAAAGTTGAAAACCTTTTCATCTTGCATCTCGGATCATTTCTTGTGAAATGATAATAGAAAATTACTTCTCTAAATGAAATATTATATTAATTGGGAATGTTATCAAACAATGACATATTCCATCAGTCATAAAAGTATCTTAACATTTCTTAACATATCTTAACGGGTCACTTTAATTATGAAATTTTAATTAAATAATATTTAAACAAATATTAGCCAAGATTCTTCTTTTCGTCGATAATGAAAAATCGCATCCAAATCTGAATGTATCTACCGTCAAAATCCAATTTATCCGCCGATTATGACATCCATAGTGCAGCTCCTTGATATGAACGTGTTCCATAATTTATAAAAGTTTTATCGAAGATTTTGTTCTTCAGCATCTCTTGTTTGTTTCAGACTCGTGTATCTGTACCAGTAATTTTGCCTCCCACCTGATTGTATTTGATGACATGCAGTAACTAGCCAACGCTTGGAAGTATATTATTCCTTCCACTATTCAACCCTGTTTTCGTGTAACCGGCTTTTCAAAATCAGACTTTGCTGTTGAACAAGGTCTGCCAACCAACGATATCAAGAAAGAAGATGTTCTGTTTGCTACCTTTGTTCCTCTATCAGACATTTCTTGTCTGGTTGAGTTTTTTTCCACAGAAGATTTCATAGACTCTGATAGAAAAATTGCAATGTAGGCTCCTGTCGGCGAATGATGAACCGGAATGAGTTTCTCCCTCTCTTACATTTAGTGAAGTTGTTATTTGTGCTCAAAATTCGTTCGGTTTTGTTCCTAATAATGCTCCAATCCTGGTGGATAAACGAAATTGTAAAACTTGAACTATCAACAAGTATTTAGCAGACAAAAGCAATCAAAATTTACCGATTTCTTACAGTGATATCATGAGTTCAGTTAATCGTGTTATTAAGAATATTGAGAGTCATAACAACTCTCAGAAGATCTTTCATCGTTTGACATCGTTCTAATTGGTTTTATTATTTCTATTTTTAATCATGATTATTCGATCAATTTTTCTAAATCTTTTTAAAATATTTAATTTCTAAAAATATTAATTAAAAATAATAATTTAAACTATTTCTTAATAAAAACCCTAAATAATAAAAATGTTATCAAATTATTGAAAATGAATTTAATTTAAATTTTATTAAAAAATATTAAACTTAATTTTAATTGTTAATTTAAAAAATATAAAATTTAAAAAAATATCAAATTATTATTTTAATTATGTTCGAATAGTCAATTACTTTACATATAAAAAGCTACCAATTTCCATCTGGATGGGAGAATCACCAATCTAAGTTCAACATACTCAAATCAACATACCGCATCAATACATTTACACATTCAAACAATTTAAAATATTCCTCACACGTGTTATGTAGCTTGTTTTATTTTATTTGTTAATTTAAGTGAATGGTGATAAAGTTTTACCTATTAACAATAACTTAAATAAAATAACATATTTTACGTGTGTGAGGAATATTTTAAATTTTTTGAATATATAAATGTATTGATGATGTATGTTGATTTAAGTATATTGAATTTAGAATGGTGATTCTAAATCCCAGATGGAAATTGGTATTTTTTTATTTAAATTTAAAGTGATTGACTATTCGAACATAATTAAAATAATCATTTTATAAATTCATATTTTTAATTTAACAATTAAAATTAAGTTTAATATTTTTTTGGTAAAATTTAAATAAAATGCATTTTTAATAATTTGAGGACAAACGATGAAAGACTTTCTGAGAGTCATAATGACTCTAAATGTCATTGTAATAAAAATTCAAACGAGACTTGTCTAAATGTTCTTAATAACGTGAACTGGGTTAATTATTCTGGTCAGTTATATCAACAACGCTCTCTTTAGTTTGTACTCCTTCAATATTTTAACATCAATTCCCTAACACCTCATAAAGTCGAATTCTTTTTTTGTTACAGAAAGGGTTCCACATTTAGAGCTTCTTTTGTAAGAGTACCTTTTTAATGAATTTGATTAACTTTTAATTTAGTTTTTTTTAATATTTTAATTTATAAGCTATATAAATTTAATTTTATAGTTAGTTATTTAAATTTTAAAATTTCCTTTGTAATTAAATAATAAGATATTTTATATTAATAATTAAATTTAGGAGGATGTTAAAATATTTCGATACATTGATTGTGGTTATCTTTTGTATTAAAAATAATTTTTAGTACGAATACCTTAGTGTTTGCTTTTCACTATATAACCATTTTTCTGGGTGAATTTTTATGTTTGAGAACTTTTTGCTGTGGAATTTTGTCTCATGAGCTTTTTCTGGTAAAAAATTCCATATTAGACTCCAGCCAAATTAGTTAAAGATTATTTTAAATTCGTAATTTAATTTGTTAAGTTTATGTAACATCTGTATTTTCTTTTAATAATTTAAATATATTTAGATAAAAATATCATTAATGCAATTCACTATAATCCACGAGGAAAAATGAATTTTAAATATAATGAAAGTCAATACAAAGCAATACAAAAAGCAATGACTTTCAAACTTAGTCTTATTTGGGGACCTCCTGGTTATTAATATAATGAAATATATTCTGAAATTATTAATGTAATTTTTTGTAGGTACAGGAAAAACTCATGTTGGCTGTGAATTGTCAAAAGCCTTTTGCATGAAAAATGGAATGCGAAATCTTAGAGGAGTTGTTTTGTATTGTGGACCTTCCAATGATTGTGTAGATTTAGTTTCAAGTAATTACTTTTCAAATTATCAATTTAAATATATATAAAAATATATTTTTGGGGTGGTTCACGGTTTGTGGTAGTGTCTTGTTGAGGGTATTCAGGATCCATGTTGACAATTAGTTCATTTTGTGTATTGCATTATATTGAGTTACTGACCCCACATCAGTGTGTTCGCTGATGTTGATACTGTCCTGTATGATAGAGGAGCTTTACTGAGGATCACCGACTCCACTCTAGTGTGTTCACTGAGCTGCTTACCGTTATGTATGGCGGAAGTGGGGACTTTTTTTATGTATACTGGATCTTTCAGGTCATAACTCAATATTTTTAAGCTCGATATTTGCTACAACACCCGATCTGTCCTGCCGGCTGAGACGAGGGAACAATCACAATCCTGGACCTATCTCTGTACTGGCATGAATCCCGACGAACCAGTGCTACCCTCTCAAATCCCCTATTAATCAGGCGTCCCGAAATGCTCTCAAACGATTATTAGAAAAACCGTTTTTGAAAAAACATTATTTATATATATATATATACTAGGTTAGTTAAAAAGTTCACGAAGTGGGGATAAAAAGGGAGCTAAACTAAAAAAAATACCTTTAGTCTTCAGTGTATTATCCCATAACTTCAATACATTTTCTCCAATTTTGAAAGCTCGTCAAAATATTGGTTCACAGTCGCTATAACTTCTTTATTTGAGGAAAAACACTTTCCACGGAGAAATTGTTTTTAAATTTGGAAATGGATGGAAGTCCTAAGGGGCTAGATCTGGAGAGTAAGGTGGATGTTTGATCAATTCATACCATATATCGTTCAATTTGGCCATTGTTTGAACACATTTGTGTGCTGGCGCGTTATCTTGATGGAAAATGATTTTTTCTTCTTTAAGCCAAGCCTCTTTTCTTTAATTTTTGTATTTAACTTATCCAACAGATTTGAATTTTTTAAAGTATAGAAATGATTTATTTTATAATGGTACTTCTTGTTATCTACTTGTTAAAAAATATATTTAGGTGATATGAAAGCAAAATTTATTGATAATTGTCCAAGAATGTTAAGGATATACGGTGAACAACAAGAACTGATAGATTTCCCTTTGCCCGGCATTTTTACCAAAAAAGAGAACAAACTGATTGGTGAAATGGAGGAAATCAGTCTTCATCATTTAATTAGAAGAACGGGGAGCAATTTAGCTAAGGAAATAGATATGTATGACAAAATTTTTTCGGATATTTTGTCTTCTGCAAATCAAAATGAAAATAGAAAGAATATACATCAAGATATTTATAATATCATTTTAGCATATAAAAATGTAGTTAAAAAAGTAACTTTTGATTTGTTACATTATAATTAACTGATTTTGACGTAGGCGAAAATTGAATACATTGAAAATAATCGTATTGAAATGGTGCTGTGTACGACTACAGTCGCTGCATCAGCAATAATGAAACAATTTTCTATTCTTCAGGTTATTGTTGATGAAGCAGGGATGTGCAAAGAACCGGAGACCCTTATACCAATTTCTAGGGCAGAGAGTACAGTTGAAAACGTTGTTCTAATCGGTGATCATAAACAACTTCGACCAATTATTCACAGTAAAGTTGCGAACAAAAGAGGTTTACAAATATCTTTATTTGAAAGATATCAAGAATTGAAACCGGAATCAGTCACGATGTTGAATAATCAGTATAGAATGGTATTATTAATTTAGCTCTTCTAATATATACATGGAATATACAAACTTCTGTCCCATTTAAATGCATACACCTTTTTTATTATACACGTCAAACTTTTAGTAATAATTAATAATTTAGGAAAATTATAATTCAAATATAATGTTTTCAAATACGGTATCTACATTTTATTATGACTTACCAAAAAAGCATTTTTGTACATATTAATGACGATAAAATAAAAAATATAATATTGAAGTGCCCCTGTGGAGTTTATTGAATAAACATTTATGAAAAAATAATTAATGAAATGCTGTAAAAATATTATTTAAAGTCGTTGTTTTACTCGATGTAATGTTGACACATGTTTTAAAAATAATAAATATAATTTAATTCGATTTACTTCGTTCGTTCTATACTCTATTCTAATGTCTAATATAAATAATCCCTATGTCAAATCGTCGTTGCATTTCAATTCGGAAAGGTCTGAAGGTGTGCTATGCGGATCGAAGAACTTTTACAATGATCAGTGATAACGGTTCATAACCAAACGTTCCGACAGTGAAATCAAAAGGGCCGATCGAGAAGCTCCGGGAATGCTCTTGATCCTGAGAGGCTCAGTACCGGTTAATTACTACAGGGACGTGCAGTTCCACCCAAATCTGAAACGGCCGAGTCCTCCAACATTTAAGTGACTTGGAACACGGTAACCACCAGCAGCCGTCCGGACCACATATATCTATATCAATTAAGACAAAAAACTAGGAAAGTTCAACTCGAAAATTGTCACATTAACAAATAAATTAGAAAAATAAAAAGAGATGGCAAAATAGAAAAAACCAACAAAAATCAATTTTCTAAGAAATATTTAATAATAAGCCAATTAAAATCCTGAATTATGAACAAGTCAGGCTACAATATCATTATAAAAATTCTATTCAATGCCTAAAAAACGGTAATTGTATTAGCATTCCATCGGGAAATAATTTTAGAATTCGTTATATAAGAAAAAAAGGCAACAGCAAATTAATTAAAATAATAACGATAAAATAAATTTCGTCACTAGAAATCGAGAAATATTTTCACTGTTGCTAGCGCAACGTATTGGAAGCCTGAATTAGTCTGAGATAAATAGTCTGGTTTCATCTAGGTGGTCGAAAATCTCAGTAACGATTCTCGTCTTTCGATTCGAAGAATGGAGCGAAGGTGAATAATAGAATTAGTGTTTCCGTCTTTAATATTGGGCAAGAGTATATAAATCTTTACGTACCTCCCGTAAGACCGAAAAGGAAAAGATTGTTCTGAGTATTAATAAATCACTGAGACTATATAACAGACTAGAGTAATCACGAAAAACCCATTATACCGTCTACATCTGCATCATTCTTATGAATCATAAAATCAACAAACCTATCAGAGAATCATCCAGATTTATGTCATTAAACCCGTAATATTTTGCATTTACAGTTCTGAACTCTGATAATACCGAGATAAATCGAAACGGATAATAAAATAACGCAATCTCTGCAAATGAATATCTTGAGATATCAAACTCAAAAGATGTCGCTAATAGAGTACTTGATTGCTAATAATAACTGTAAATACTCTCGTTAAGAAACAAAATCAACATTCTTGCTGTTCTTCTAATAAGGGAAGACTGAGAGAAGATAAAAAAGTAATTATATTGTTAGATAAGTAGCGTGTAGAAAAGATACCGTCAATACTTAATTTTTAATATGTAAATATGAAAAAACCTATGAATATTCCAAATAAGCTTTTATTGATTTGTTTATAGGGCCTGATCAAGAAATAATTACTCTTCAATCTACATATATATATATATATATATATATATATATATATATATATATATATAACATAAAAGCGACACTTATTTAAATATTTATTTCTAAATACATGTTTCGCCGGTTTTAGCATCGTCAGTTGACTAATTGAAAATTTCAAATTCAAGTCATTTATATTATTAAGAACACCAATTAGACTTTTAATATTTTTATTAAAATATCAAGGTTGATTATCCTCAAGACAATCTTTGTCGAAGCTTTCGTAGGATTGCATTCTAACTAATTGATTATTGACTTTAATATTATTATTTTTAGCAAATGGTGATCTAAATAATTTGTTAAAATATTTACTTAAAATTTATTGAATAAAAATTAAAATGATTATTAATTATTTAAAAAATATTAATTCGATTTATTTATTAAAAATTGTGAATAAAATTAATTAACTTATTTAAAATTTTACAATTATTTTAAATTAGAAATAAATTTAAACATTACATATTTTTACATAATAAGAATTAAAATATTAATCATCCATCTGGGTAGGAGAGACAGAACTCTAAATCAACATTCAAACACAAAACATCAAACATTCAAATATTCCTAACATATATAACGACAGACTATTACGCAAAATCACTTAATTTTCAGGCTTTTTTAATTATGATTTAAAATTACAAAAAAAAACAAAAAATTAAAATATTTTAATATGATTAGATGAATTACTTTGAACATTTAAGCATGGTTTGTCATGGTTAATTAACAATACCTCAGTGATTATCCTCTTATTATAATTATAAAATTTTTTACAAAAAATTTTAAATTCTTTATTATAGTCGACTTTAATTCGATCTTTGTAATTTAATATATGATTAAGAATTGAACTGTTTCTACTCGATTGAGTGTGTTCAGTAAGTTCTAGTTCAGAGAGGACGATTCGTCTCTCCAATGTACAAGGCTTCGCACTTGTGACATTTAACTTGATATACTAGGTTTGCTTGCACACTCAAAGGAGTTTTAGATTTATTTGAAAAGAAACTAGATACTTTATTAGTGATAAAGATTACTCTCAATTTAAAATTTCCTGGCGTTCTTTTCTTTAATGATTTTTTTGAAATCATTTGCTTCCTAAGAAAATAGTATTTTTAAGGTAATATTTAATAGATTTTCATTATTCTTAGAGTTATTAGCTTATTTGTATAATTTCTATTATACCCATTCTTTTCTAATCTATTTTCAAGATCTTCTATCCCATCATTTGCATTTTCATATGACGAACATAAATTCCACGTTCTATGTACTAGTCCTTTCACCATATGTTGGTGTGAGAGCGGGTGCAGCGCGGTCACGGTGCCCCGGGTTTTGGAAATCAGTGTTTCCGGGACGAGGGAGGGTTAATATATTTTTATTAACAATCAGCAGCCGCTCCAGTCCCTGAAAATCTTTTTTCGTCACACAACTATCCAATTCGTTAAGTAATTTCAATTTCTCTTCGTTTGAAATGCAACAAATTCGAGAATTAATTCTACTTGGTGCATTAAAATTGACTTTTTCGAATGTCTTTTTCAGAACAATAATTTTATAAACGGATTTATTGCCTGAAAGGAAATTATCGAAAGTATTCTTCGTTATTTTCAAGTTACACGGCAGAAAGCCTTCTGTGCGCTTAAAAACTGCAAAAATGGCGGAAGATGGGAACATCCCTCGAGATTGTCGACTTGAGGCGGGCATACCTCCAAATCAAGGTAGACCGGAGCCTGTGGCCTTACCAAGTTATCCACCATGAGGGTCAGGCGTGGTATTTAACGCGCCTGGGGTTCGGGCTGAATTCCGCGCCAAAAATCATGAGGCGCATTATGGACCACGTGCTCGGAGCGGATCCGTATGTCAAGGAGGCTGCAGACGCGTACTATGACGATATCATTATCGACAGTACAAAAGTATCCGTCGAGCGAGTGAAAGAGGTGCTCGACAGTTTCTGGCTGGAAAAAAAACCGCCGGAAAAAATTGACGGAGGCAGAGTGCTCGGACATGCTGTAGGAAAGATTGNAGCTGCGATGGCGCAGAGACGGCCAGATTCCAGAATTGCCGGATCGACTGACGCGACGAAAATTGTTCTCGTGGGTCGGACAGCTGGTGCGCCATTTTCCAGTTTGCGGCTAGCTGGGACCGGCATGCAGCTTCGTGAAGAGAATGACTTGTCGCGGTGGTTGGGACGAGACTGTGGAACCGCGAGTAGTGGATATCGCAATGAAGCTGGAGGAGCGGCTCAAGAACGAAGACCCAGTGAACGGAAGGTGGGAAGTACCGATCAAAATCGAGTCCGAGTGTGGTGTGACGCGAGTTCAATCGCAACCAGTATCTCTATAAAGAAAGGGGGAGCAGTTGTAGAAGATGCGTCATGGCTTCACAAGGAGGACTATGTCGCTCACATCAATCTTGCAGAGCTGAAGGAGGCCAAAGAGGCTATAAAAGCAGCAGTCGCTTAGGGGTTAAAAGAAGTAGAAATCATAACCGATTCTGCAAGCGTATTCCGGTGGTTAAGGAATGCAACAAAGGGCGATGGACCAATCAAATCCAGCGGGATGAGCGAGCTTCTCGTAAAGCGGCGCATCGGCACGATCAAGCAGACAATCGAAGAGGAGCAGCTAAGCGTTGAGTGGAGGCTGGTTTGCTCAGCAGAAAACCAGGCAGACCGTCTGACTCGAGTTCCCAGCGAATGGCTTACCGCAGTAAAAGAAAAAATGGACGTGATAGCAATGACGGTCGATGAGGAACAGGGGCCGACAGACGGTCTAAAAACGCTCCACGAAATCCACCATTTCGGGGTGAAACGAATGTCATTCCAGGCGAGGAAACTGTGGGGCCCAGGGTGCGTGACTGAAAAGCAAGTGCGGGAAGTGGTAACAGGATGCCCTCAGTGCGCATCAATCGATGCAGCACCGGTCATGTGGGAAAGGGGTGAGCTTGGCGTCAAAAAGATATGGCAGCGGCTTGCCATGGACGTGACACACACCTCAGAGGGGAAATACATGACACTGGTCGACTGCGGGCCAGGGCGGTTCGTGATTTGGAGAAAAAATGGATCAGAATGCGACGGAGATTTTTGAACGACTCTAAGAGCGATGTTCAACGAGTTCGGGCCACCACAAGAGCTTCTATTGGATAATTTCACGACACATCGAGGAGCGGCAATTCAGAAACTGCTGTCAGAAATTGGAATCGAATCGCGGTTTCGGTGCGCAAACCGACCCAGTGGAAATGGCATCGTCGAACTCTGTCATCGGACCATCAAGCGCATGGTGGCGCGGAGCAAGAAGCCAATCCACGACAATGAAACTCCAAATTCGGCGAGCGTGATACCGGTGTCCACTGTATTTTCACATTAATATACACTACATTAATATTCCAGGCCATCATCTCAGCAGTAAAAGATTCGGAAGGAAAGACGCATAATTATCCGCTAACAACTCAGCAGGGGCTCCACGTTCGAAGAATACATTTCTCAAATTCTTAATGACTTCCTGCACTCCTTCATCTCTAATGAGTCTCCATATAGCAAATCGCGATGGTCCACAGTCAATGATGGTGAGAAACTTTGATTCCTCGAACTTCGTGATATCAATTGCAATTCTTTTCCATGTTTCAGCAACATCCAAACTCCATTTTTTCCATCGAAACGGTGCGGGATCGATAGATTGGCACCGGTTACAATGAAGGATGATTTGCCTAATTTTTTCATCACTGATGTTAACTTGGAACTCCTTCGCTAGGAAAATCGATCTCTGGAGTCCCATATGTGTTCTCTCATGAATTTCTTAAATCTTTCGATATCCAATTCTAATGAAGCCGAAAGAACGTTACCACCTTCCGTGGAGCGACTTAAAAAAGACCATTGTGAAGGGATTCTCGTTAAGATGTCGGTATCATTGATCTCAGACCTAACGTAGACCACGCGCAGCTTCAAATTATATTCGGAAACAATATCTTTGAGCAGGTTAAGTCTTCTACGAATCAATAGCTCGGAAACCGCCTTAATTTTGTTTCTTTGCACTTTATCGATCACATTCGATATCCACCCACAAACACCCTGACTGTCGAGTCTCAACTCAATGTCCGAAAAACCCCATGCAATCGCTAAGTTTTACCCTATCACAACCGCTTCTAATTCAAATAGATTGATGTGTCGACACTTGACTTTACGAAACCAAGAAGCATCCTCAATTCTATGTCCATCGACATCTAAACAAACGTCCAGTGCTAACGTACTGGCATCACACCAAAGAATGGCTTTGCTATCGTCTTTCACAGACCAGGTCCCACTGGCGCAATCATTTTCCTTTATTCTTTCTACCATGTCTCCCATCGCTTTCTTCAACTCTTCACGGATCGGACTGTCCCAATGTCCTGCAGATTGGCGTTTAAGAAACGACGTCGCAACGCGTAACCATCCACAGACAGGGTTGATTCCGGTTATTTGGCCACAGAAGGAATAAAGATCACGCCTAGTTTTGACCTCGTTAAAGTCTAAAAGCAATCTGTTTACCCGTCTCCAGCGAAGCGCGCCATGATTGTCTCGAAACACTTCCAATCCCAACACTCACACAGATGTTTCTTGATGAAATCTCTCTGGATCTTTCGAGACTAATCCATACAAATGCTCTTTGACCTTATCTACTGGTACTATACTTTCGTCCATGAAAATATCGTCTATATACACGTCGGCAGCTTCATGAATTGTGGGATTCATCGACAGGACCTTCTCCACAATTTTAGTCATAACGATTGGGCCCACATTCAACCCGAAACCCATCGTGGTTAGTGCGTATCTCTTATTTTTAAATAGCACCGTTTGGTACGGTAGCATCTCATCTTCGACGAACACCTGCATGTACGCGTCCTTTAAATCCAACATTGCGCACTTATCAGACTTTTTTCTCCACTTTCGGAGTTTCTTACAGCAAACACCATTGTTACCACTGTACACGTCCACATACTTATTGATATGTCGAAAATCAAAGACCGGTCTGATCTTGTCTTTATTTACCTGAACGACCGGAAAAATTGGAATAGTGCACTTTAGTGCACCCAAATCTCTGTTCATCATGCAATGTTAAGAATCCTTTTTCAATCCACTGTTCCAAAACCTCCTCGAACTTGTCTTTAATGGATTTACTAACATTGTAACTGCCACACTGATAATCAAATTAGGGTTCCTCCCCTATTGACCATTTCCATTTCAGCCTACAACATCGGTCGTATGATACCTCAAAATTCTCAAAAAACACATTTCAATAACTCAGAAAAACAAATATTAGTATGTCTCATTCTACAAAATTGATATTTTTCATATAATATTGATTTTTTTTTGTAAAATTAATATTAATTCATATTAAATACCCATTTTCTTATTAAATTGATATATTTTGTAGAAAATTGATTTTTTGTCATATTAATTTGATATTTTTTAATATTAAATACATAATATTTCATTTTAAATTGAGAAATTTTCATTTTAAAATGAAAATTTCTCATATAGATAGTAAATTCGGCAATTACACAAATTCGGTATATATATATATATATATGAAATGCCCTATATCATGTTCGTATTCAAAGAATCAATAAAAAATTTTAATAAAAGTTAATTAAAAATATAAAAATAAGTTAACGTTTCATAAATGACTAATAATAATAATAATGTGGTACTATAATTAGCATCCTTCAATATGTGAATTTCCAAGTAAACAGTTTTACGATGGATTTCTGAAGACTCAGATCTCACATCGATGGAGTGGATTGGGCAAGGAAGTCATGAGAGAAGGATGTGACTATTTTAATTGGAATGGGGTCAATTATTCACAATGCCAACCTCATTACGAGGTAAAACTAATAATTTTCTAAGTAAGATTTTGATTTAATTTACAGGCCATTTTAAAAACAAACCATTATGATGCCATACCAAATTCAAAATGGCCAGGACAAAGAAAAACAAAATATGTATGCTTTGACTTTCCATTTCAAGTTTATCCTGAAAGATTGGTTTTTATCAATGTGGTTGGAGATGAAATTATTCAATCCGTATCCACGATAACTGGAAATGAAAACTCTCGAGGTAATAGGCAGGAGGTTGAAGCCGTTGTAAGTTTAGATAGAGTTTTTACTTTACTAGATTTTTGAAAAAAAACATACACACATATATATATATATATAATGTGATTAAAGCTTCTTTTATATATTTACTGGACATGTTTCGAAGCTTACATACATCATCATCAGCAATATTTGGAAATTTAGTATTTTAATATTTGAATAGTTCAATATTTTAATTGTTCTTAATAATATGATTTCAAAAGGTATATTAAGTTTAAATGGAAAATTTTTCAGAATATATTATATATAATGCTTTCATTTTAAATATAGACTTTTATTTGAAATGGAAATTTTTATTTTGACTTTAGATTTAGAATTTTGATTTGAGATTCTTGAATTATGCTAGGGATTATCTGTATAGATTAAAGATATCTTATTTAGATTTTGCTGTTTTATTTAAATTTGAAACTTGATTTAAATTTTGAATTTCTTATTTGGAAATTATTTTATGATTTATTTTTACAAAGAATTGACTTTTTAATGTAAATAAATTTTAAATAAATTATTTTTAATAAAATAACTAGGATATCAGAAGGATATATATTATATTATTAGTTACTAGGATATTAAAACACATGAAGACAAGCACATTAGTCTAATACAGAGGTGTCCAAACTACGGCCCGCGGGCCAAACCCGGCCCGCTAGGGGATTTTATCCGGCCCGCCAAATATTTTGAAAAATTATGTAAAATAAAAATGGCGTGGCTCGTCGGTAATAGATCTC
>MQRK01231458.1:0-18559 GCA_001938485.1 Girardia tigrina
CTGTAATCTGCGATACGCCTCCCGCGGTCGTACGCCAAACGCCAAATTCATCACACGGAACACTTCCTCAATGTTCGTTTGCTGCTTCTCCGACATCTCCATATAAACGCTAAGGGCCGATCCGGTCAGCAAAAACGGGAATAGCATGGCGGCGTCCTTAATCTGTTGCATCGATGTCAACAGAACGAATTGTTTCCTCCATAGTTCCCATGATTTCAGCCCATCGAACTTCTCGAGACAGTCGAGAATTACTTTTACGTTGGACATGCCCGGATAGCTTGTAGTGACAATAAGACCAACGAAAATATATTTTTTAATTAATCAAAAATAACTCGATTTAAATAATTCTGCCAAACGTTAGTTCACTTAAACAAAATCTCTTTTTAAATCAAAATAATTAACTCTATACAACAGATAATTTTGATTTTGAATAATTTGAATAAATCTGGTGTTAACAGTGACGTACATGCGTTAAAATATCTTTATGTATGTTCGTATTTGAATTTAATTATTTACAATTATAATATTCTATTTAATATTTTTATTATATTTATGAAATATATTTTCTATTTTGACTTTCCAGTTTTAAATCTTATGTTAAAAAAGATTAAAATAAACTGCTATATTTTATTCTAAATTCGTACATTGCATTTCAAACTTAATACCCATTTATTCATCCATCATCAATACGTGGTGCGCTCAATAAGTAGTGAGCCTAACATAAAAATAATAATCCGATTCCAATGAAATTTATTTTTCATAACAAGCAAGTTATAAAAGTATTATTTCTCAAAGAAATCTCCATTCACACCAACACATTTTTTCCAGCGCACAACAAGGTTCAGAAAGGCTTTTTTGAAGAATTTCGGTGGCTGTTGAGCAAAGAAATTTGAGACTGCATCCTTCAAATCTTCTTTCATAGCAAAATTTTGACTTCTGAGAGCTCGCTTGAGGTGGTTGAAGAGATGATAATCGGATGGCGCCAGAACCGGGCTGTATGGAGGGTGTGAGAGCAGGGTGAGGCCACAACCCTCAATTGATGACATTGACAGCCCACTTGTATGGATGGGTGCATTGTCGTGCAAATAATATAACTCACAAACTCTGCTCTTCCTTCTAAGCTTTCTGGCCTGTAGCACGAGCCGGGAGTAGTATTCACTGTTGATATGAACACCAGCTTCCGCAAAATCAGCAAGGATCATTCCATTTGCATCCCAAAAAGTGGTGAGCATGAGAGCTTTTTTGTGAGAGGTTGATGATCGCATCTTCTTCGAACACGCTTCTCCTGGCAGCTTCTACTCCTGAGACTCACGTCTTGATTCTGGGACATAAAGAGCAAGTGGTGCTTCAACTATTGTCATAATATTTTGTAAGAAGCGGTCTCCAATACGTTCATAGAGGTTTAAGTTTTCCTGGCAGCACATCAATCGCCGATCCTTTGTGAAAAGTTTTGAAAATTCTATCAGCAATCAGAAATTACACCCTATTATAATTGGAAAATCAAAAAATCCTCTCATTTAAAAATCTGAATTCATATGCTTTAACTGTTATACCTAGTGGACCAGAACATCTTTTAAAACATAAAATTGTTTTTAAAGGAAGAGTTTTATTAAAATTACTTTAATCTGACAATACTAAGTCTACAACTATGTATTGGAAATTTTACTCAGTAAAGGATGACATTTGCAAGGTTGTTTGTGCATGGAGTGATCTTATATTGTTAAACCTAAAGAACGACTGGATTTATTAGTACTTTTCTTAGGTAAATCTTTCATTGCTATGTACGACCTGTAGAAATTAAAGTATTTAAATTATTAGGTTAACATTACAGTATATTTACAATCGTTTTAATTTAGTTTTGTTTTAAAAAACAAAATAAATACATAAATATTTTACGTTTTATAAATATATTTCTTATTTCCGGTGATTCGCTTATCCGACGCTGCAGCGGCTGCGTGATGTCGGCTACATATAGTTTTACTGTTATCAAAAAAATTGAAAATTCCTGCAATTGTAAGCCTCTCCTTTTCACAGCAGAGCGCATCAGAAACTATATTATATTTATTGATTTTTTATGTCTTTAATTAATAATAAAGATATTTTGAGTTTTGAATTTTCACTGAAAACAGCAATTTCATCTAAAAATAGAAAGCCAAACTTCATTGTTCATTTTCTATTAATGTAATGGGTTTAATGAGTTACACGATTTATAATTACCAGTCTAAAGTGAACTCGCAGCGCTTTAAAAAACATTTTACAAGGAAAAAGGAAACAACTTTAATTGGATTTGAAACAAAAACTAAATTCTGACGTTTTAAAATCAAAAACAATAATTTTACATTAGTTTAGCTTTGTTTTTATTAAAACTGAAATAGGGGTTTGAGTCAATTAACTTGTAATAAAAGTAAATAAAACCAATTCCTATGAAATTTTAGGTTGATGCAAAAGAAATGTCGTTTTTAATGTATTTAATATTCATTGTGTGAAATATTTAGAAAATCATTTATAAATAGATTCATATTTAAATTTAAAAATTTACAAAATAAATATGAAAATGAAATAAGCGAAGAAATTATTGAGGAAATTATATTTCTTATAAGAATATATAAATCAATATTAAAGTCTACACAAAACTGTCCGAACTTTAAAAAGAAATTATTGAAATTGGTTTTGTAAACGTTTACCCAAATATGTATATTGACCTTAGAATATTTTTAATCATTCCAGTAAGCGTAGCAACGGCAGAGAGAGGTTTAAGCGCTCTCAATCGAATTAAAAATTATTTGAGGTCAACAATGGCCCAGGATCGTGTAAATGGTCTGGTAACACTGAATATTAATTGGTATTTAGCGAGAAATTTGGATTATTCCCAATTAATAAATTCTTTCGCAGCTCTAAAGGCTCGAAAAGCCCTTTTGTAATTTTTATTCATTAAATTTAGTTTTCGTGTTTTGTTATTTTGAATCATATTTTTATTTTATGTATTTCGGTAAATAAATTTCTGATCAATAAAAACGTACAAATTTTATTTATTTCTGAACATAGGGAGCCACATATATTACCTGACCTGGGCCTCCAAGTGGCTCTTACAGGCCCTGATCATACTTAATATCAAAATATAGAGTAAAGTTTAAGTTTTAAAGTAAAGATTGAGAGCGCTTAAACCTCTCTCTGCCGTTGCTACGCTTACTGGAATGATTAAAAATATTCTAAGGTCAATATACATATTTGGGTAAACGTTTACAAAACCAATTTCAATAATTTCTTTTTAAAGTTCGGACAGTTTTGTGTAGACTTTAATATTGATTTATATATTCTTATAAGAAATATAATTTCCTCAATAATTTCTTCGCTTATTTCATTTTCATATTTATTTTGTAAATTTTTAAATTTAAATATGAATCTATTTATAAATGATTTTCTAAATATTTCACACAATGAATATTAAATACATTAAAAACGACATTTCTTTTGCATCAACCTAAAATTTCATAGGAATTGGTTTTATTTAATCTTAAGTAAAAGTAAATAAAACCAATTCCTATGAAATTTTAGGTTGATGCAAAAGAAATGTCGTTTTTAATGTATTTAATATTCATTGTGTGAAATATTTAGAAAATCATTTATAAATAGATTCATATTTAAATTTAAAAATTTACAAAATAAATATGAAAATGAAATAAGTGAAGAAATTATTGAGGAAATTATATTTCTTATAAGAATATATAAATCAATATTAAAGTCTACACAAAACTGTCCGAACTTTAAAAAGAAATTATTGAAATTGGTTTTGTAAACGTTACTGAATAACACCTTATTTTAAAAGGTCAATCAACTGAATAACATTTGTTCAATGAATGTTATTGATTAAATTAAATAACTTTATTGATTTTTTATGTATTTTAGTTGAAATATTGTTTATTAAAATTATAACTTTTAATGTCTTCATATTAAAATTAATTTTATTCTTCGAATAATTTCAACAGTTAGGAAATACTAAAAGAAAAGGCAAATTATTCCAATGTGATAAATAATGTAGTAAAACAGATTTATTATTCAAGTTTAACAATGTCGTTTTTAAATAATTGAAATAATAAAAATAACTTTTCTTAACATATGTACCCCTATATAGCATGGAAATCAAAATTTTATTTGAAAATCGTTTAAAGCACATAAAATATAATTCCAGAAAAATATCTTAATGATTCAAAGATACACCATTCTATTTATTTACAACTGTCAAATAGCACTTTTGATATACAATATACTCAACCATATCCAAGTTTAATATATAGTTTAACATATATTGGTAGATAAGTAAACTGAATATGCATTTAACGGCAAAAATACAGTATAAAGCATGGATTCTAAAAATAATAACCAATTAAATATAATGAGATATAAAGAAACTAATTTTAAGTGCAGTTATCGGTAAAAATATGTAGAAAAGCTCTGAGCCATAACATACTCAATACATAACCACATTGCATGTCAACGAAAGAAATACATACTTTATACACACCCGATTGAATCGCCAAGAAGTGCAAAATCTGCAATTAAGTAAAAAAAAACTTTAAATTAAAAAATATTAACATTAATAGTAATACTGAATTATGGTCTTTTAATATTATTTATCATATTTTTATGAAAAACAATAACAGTATGTCAATGCACCGAAACAGAACGTAAACATGTCGTCAAAAAATTTCCAGAAAATCGTGAGTTTATGTCAATTTCAAATTACATTAATTAATTACAGGATAGTAATGAGTAGAAAAGAAGCAACTTATCAGATCCTATAATTATGGCGAAAATTATTTAACTTTGGCCAGACAGTTGGAGTGAATCTGCAGCCAAAAGTAACATTTATAGATACATAAAGGCCGATTAAACATCAAAAGGCAAGGATGGAGGGCACAAAAGCCGTTAATAAATGACGACATCGGTCAACATATTCATGTCGCTTTTTATGAATTTTCATCGGCCCCTAGTAATGGTTATCATCTTTATTTCTTCTGGTTTCAACTTTTACTACAATATGTTCTCCCACATTAAATTCTCTATTTCCCCGTTTACTATTATCATATGCAATTTTACTTTGATTCTATCTAATGGTATTTAAAATATCTTCATGACTTCTTCCTATCTCTTTAATATTATTCCATTGCCTATTTATCGGGAAACAAAATACGACTTCTGCTGTACTCATTCCGATTGACTTTTGTGTTGTGACATTTAAGGAATATTCAATTTCTGGCAATAAGTCGACCTAAGTTTTTTCCATTTTTATCTTTTAAAGAAGAAGATATAAAATCTTGAATTGTCATAAATTGTCTTTCGATTAGCCCATTGGCGTTGTGATTATATGGGCTTGAATATTGAATCTGAAATTTATAACGTTCTGCTAGCTCCTTCATAACTTTGGATTGGAACGATTTTACATACTCTAAATACATTACTCGAGGAGCACCATATTTTAATATCCATCTATTCAAAAGTATATCAGTAGTAGTCTTTTCATCTTGTTTGGCCACAACATTTAAAGAAATATATCGACTAAATTGATCTATAATAGCTAAAATATACTTTTTTCCTTGAAATCTCTGTTTGAATGGTCCACAAAAATCGAGAAATATTGACTCAAATGGAAATTTAGTGCTTTGCTTAATTACAGTTTCTTTTGATCTCGTAGTCATTACTTTACGTTTTTGACAAGCCTCCCGCGATTCTACAATTTGTTTTGTAAATTCATATATTTTCATCATATGAAAATTAAGTCGAATATAATCATAAACTTTTTTAAATCCAGCATGGCATAATAATTTATGGGTTTCAATAATGAACTGACTCCGTTTGTTACATGGTATTCATATTTTACCCTCAGTTGTGAGAATAACATCGTTTTCTATTCGAAAATTTCTCGTATTTTGTTTTTCCACATCTTCTTTGATTTTTTTCGATTTCTTCATCATTTCGTTGCCGTTTCTCACCATTGGATTCTGTCATCAGAGCTAATATTAACTTACCTTTTTGTGCTTCTTCATAATTCATTTTGCTCTGCGAGCAATTTTAACATTTGCTACGTGATAAAGAATTTGCATTGGTATGATTGATTTCTTTTCTGTACTGCATATTGATGTCCAAACTGCTTAAATAATTGATCCATGTTTTGGAATTGAGATGTAGTCGGTTTTTTTGTTGTAAGCATGGATATTATTGCTTTATGATCCGTCCTAAGAGTAAATCTCTTACCATCCTCTTCTGTGGCTACATTCTCAGTGCTCTCAACTGTAATTTCTTCCAGCTCCTCTATTTCACTAACTGTGTCCATTACTGCACTTTCAACTGTGAAATTTTCTGTATTACATATTGCAGATCCTTCTGCTTGATTTGGGGAATCCTTATTGAAAAAATGTGAAATTGGTTTTAATTTTTTAACAGCAGCATCCATAAGTTTTTTCTTTTGAGTTTTACTGGCCCCACTTTCAAATTTCATCTTTCAATTAATTTTATTTTTTTGTAATTATTATCAATGAAATTAAAGATTAATGAAAATAAATAACCTGTTATTTTTTCTATTATTTAAAAAGCCGTTCTCCTTCAGTCTTGGCGGTATTCTCAATGGGGTAATTTCCATAATTGTTCAGACCTGACATAGAAATTCAACACCAAGGCCAGGGCTCCGCAACCGAGATGCACTCGCTTTGCTAACATCATTTTTGTTCAAGTCATTTTAATCGACATTACAGTCTAATTATAAATCATTTAATCTGCCGGTTCTAAGTGATTTGTATCTGCGGTTTCTACGACATTCATGATTTTAAGACTCATCCCTGGTAAGGATCCCAAAAGGGGGATTGAACAGCTACACACAGCTGTAAAAATTTAGTTTTCCTTGATATCATGAATTCTTTCTCGTAGTAAAGCTTTAAACAACTGTTTGAATTCCTTGCCATTTCGTCTAGGCTATTATTAAAGTCTTTAACTTATCTTTCAGTTGCAAGTAATTATAACATATCCTGATCTATCTTTTCGTTTATCAACAGCTTTTTACGGTCACTGATTTTCTTTATGCTCGATTTAAGTTGTGATACTAATGTTAGTTTAAAGCACTCAACATCTTTTCTTTATAATTTTCGTAGAACCAAATACGTTTTCTGGCTAAAATTGTTCTGAATTCACTCAGTTTAATTAAGAAAAAGGATTTTGGGAAACTCTTCTAAATTTTTAAATTAAAATTTTATTAAACAAAGTTTTATAAATTATTAAAATTTTTAAAATACAAAATTAATATTAAATTACGTTAATTTAAAGATATAAAAATATTTAAAAAAGAAGTTTCAATAACTTATTATAATTTTTTAAAAAAATAAAAAATACAAGATTTATAAAATAATAAAATTTACATTTAATTACACTACATATTTAAATTTACAATTTATTTAGATATTATTGGTTTGTGCAAGAAAAATGAAGAAGTGTTCCTCAGAAATTTAACGGAAAAAATTTTTTTTAATAAATAAAAATTTCATAAATGTCTTCATCTGACTTTTCAGCAGAACACAACCACGAACAGATATATTCATGTTAGGGTTTCTCTCCAATTCTGTTTTCCAGAGGGATTTTATCTTATTATTATAGTGAAGGTTTGAAGTCTCGCCAGATTCTTTTTTCTCAACATTCTCTCCAAAAGTAATTATCGGCAGCACTTTAGACTCTATCTGCTTTTTCAATAAAACAGTCGCAATGTTAGTATTAGCAACATCACAATTTGAGAGTAAACATTTATTAATAACGCAAACATTTTCACTATCAATTTCTGCGGGTATCGTCATTCTTGATTAATATGTTTTTTGTATATCTATTCAAATCTTGAAATTAATTAATGGGACAAGATTAATATTAACTATTAATTTCTCAAAATTTTATTGTATACATATGCATTAAGTAATTTTTTAAAATAAACATTAGTTTTTTTAATAATATTAAATTCACTAAGTTAAAATCGTTTACTAAAATATCATTAAAATTTATAATTATAAAACTTTTAATTAATTAGTATTTAAAAATTAATCTCATTAAATCAATTTCATTAGATTTAAATAATTAATAAATAACATATCAATCCTATCTGAGTAGGAGAGTCACAAATCAAAACAGTACACAAACAAAAAACTTACAAAATTCCGAAGTTTCCATCACAGTTAGAACATTAGATTGCTGGTTGAAGATCCTTCAATTTGAGCGTGCCATATCTCATTTACAGCTTCTATTAACAAGTACAAATTAATAAGAAGTACAAACAGATCATTAGAATACCATATTCTAAACTGTTTAAAGCATTTACGGAGAGTTTTTAAAGAAATATAGGTAGTATCTGGATTGTTTCAATAACATCTAAAGTTCATATTTTACTCTCAAATAAATCGAAAACCGCTGCATTCAGTTTTACTCACTCAGTCTATGATATATGCACCAAAATTCCCTTTTATTTAATATAAATGAATTTCATTTTATTTTCATTAATTTACAATCCGAATTCAGAAAGCGTGCATCCCAGTATAATACAGAGATCCTTAACATATTCTAATCCATCCAGAATTTTCTACATAATTTCACAAGCAAATTCATCCTTTTCAAAATTCCCATTCTTAAAAAGCATCTTCCAGATCCTAAGGTTCGAGTTCGGACATCAGTTAAAATCACGTTTATATATAATAATTTCTGTAATATATAACCGTTTTCGATTTATTTGAGAGGAAACCTTGCACTTTTTTAGTTGTGATTGAAGTAGTCTTGATACCACCTAGATTTCTTTAAATACTCTCTCTTAATGCTTTCTTCAGAATATAGTATTTTAGTGATTCATTTGTACTTTTATTTATTTTCTTCTTTTAAACCTTTCTAAACTGATGTTTTTATACATAAATCGTCTAATAATACAATGAATATTTGCTCCACTTGCTTTGCTAAGTTTCAGGAATGGTAAAAAAATATTTTACTTTTATGAATTCATTCAAAGAAAATAATGACGAAGAAAATATTTATATGTATATTTAAAAGAAAAATATTTAAGAAATATAATTCATAGAAATTTGAGAACTCATGTAATATTCTGGAAAATTATTTAATGAGCTTTCAGAATATTATTATTTTTACTTTATATTTTTACTGAAAATAAACCCCTGCAATTTCTAAAAACAATCTAGGTCTTTTCTCCAAGGGACAGGGGAATAGCCAGAATTTCATTTCGGGGGGATATTGATTATTACGTCACACTTTCAGTCACACATACACACTGTGATATCGTTAAGCTTTTTGTGGTTCTGTAAAATACCGCTTACATATTGTTTATTGTTTAACAAGAATGACAATTAGACACAGAAATTAAAATTTATTCTACAAAAATTTTAAGGAGTAAAGAATTTTATAATGACAAGAAGAGCTAAATTTATATTAAAAAGTTCAGTCTTCGTTGGGATTGACAAAATTCTTCCAGTACTTTTTATGAGAGTTAATTACAGTTGAAGCTGTCTAATTTCACGCTCGTTAATTTTAAAAGCTGTGTAATTACAGACAAGAATTTGAAATAAAAAATTATAGCTTTTATAAAATAACTCCATAATTTCGCATTTTTCTTATTTCACATTTTTTAAAAGTTATAAATTAGACTGAATTTAGAGTAAATTAGAAGTTTTAGTATATATGAATTTATAAATCATTTGTGTACATTTTTGCACAACTATTAAATAATATAGAATGAATCTTAATTTTACATGTCAAATTTCTATTTTTTGTCCACTTCAAGAATCAAAAGATCATCAAACATTGACTTAGAAAATGTCAGTTCCAATTCCAAGTCAACAGCTAATAACAATGATAATAATGCTGGCAATGATTTTCAATCAAACGCAAATTATATTAGTTAATCGTGTAAAAGAGCTAACTGAAACTTACGTTTCAGTGAACTCTTAACGATATATTTAAATAAATAAAAATATAAAAAATAAATTTTAACTAAATTATATTGTATAACTATATAGTAGAACTACAGAAATAAAATTCGAGTTGTTGTTCGAATATTTATTGACGATATAATTGTGCTAATCGTCAACAAGATTGGCAGAAGACGCAGCAGTCGAATAATTCATTTTGCAATTGGAATTGTTGATCGAGCTCGAGAGACATTCTTTGGATAAGAATTGGTTGTTGAGTTTGTGGATTTTTTTTGTTGATATACATGAAGGGCAGATGGCAGCGAGTGAGGATGAGATTCGATGAATTGAGATCATAAATTGCTTTGTTTATTTGAATGGAAGCAAATAAAGGTTTCACATCCAAAAACATGTTTGGAAGAAAAAAAACAAAGAAAAAATTACCATTGGATTAAGTTGTAATGCATTTGGCGCTAGAAAATTTAAACGCACTATAATTCTAAAAAAATGAAAAGTAACGTTGCATTTAGATCATTTACCTTCATAATTTAGTTATTGATTATTTTTAAATAAAAATGTTTGAACAAACGCTGTCATTTTTCAGATTTATTTAAAGAAATGGGTTTCTGATTTAAGAAAACATCCAAATTACCAAAAAAACTGTTGATATTAGACAATGCACCATGCCACAGTACAACTGGCTTAAACCTTACCAAATTTGAATTATTATTCCTGTCATCACAAGCGACATCTAAAATGCAACACCTAGAGACAGGAATTATTTTATCATTTAAGAGAAGATATAAAAAACATTTAATAAAAAAGGTTATTTGGCAAATATCAAAATAATCATGAATCTCAAGTAAAACTGTCTTTAAGCAGTTGACTACCGAATTTTGTTTTGGAGATATGGTAATTTTATTGAAGTTTTAGACGTAACAAAGGTAATTCAGCATGAAAAAATTTTTAAAAGACTTAGAAATATTTATTACATAAGAGTTACAAAAATGAGTTTTTTGAGCTACAAACACGAATTTTCAATGAATATTGCATTATTATTATATTTTACTGATTATAATTGGTTTTTATCACTCATTAACATCAAAATGAAGCTTAGTGTGATAAATTCGGAAACAATGTGGTACGCATAATGCCACATAATAGTCAAGGTATATGAAATAACTTCGTTGTCGAATTTTTTTTGCACTAAAAACAATACAATTTCTTCTACTTTGTTCTCTACTCTTTGGATCTTGTGGACCATTGTCTTGAAAGTGACTAGCAACTAATCTCAAAGGTGTAGGAGCATTAGAAGGTCTAACAACTCTATTTCTCTCTGAAGGACCACATAACTGAAGTATTTTATACCACTTCAGAGTTTTCCTAATTGAAGCAGAGAATGATATCTGCATGACAGTTTCATCAACAGCTCCCATTTTTTGCGAATATTCATGACTAGAGCGGGCTTCATAATTTCTGTTCCGTTTATTCTATCAATTTTTTCCACTGCTCAAGAAATTTGTACTATTTACAGTCGATAACATGTAGACATCTCGTTTGTCTTTCCATTTCATGACTAGAAGAGCTAAAGACGAAAACCATTGAACATCTCCTTTTCGTGATTTTCTAGTGAATTTTGGCAATCCTTTACGATTTTTTCTCACTGTTCCACATGCTCCAGTTTTGTTCTGTTGCAATAAATTGAATAGAGTTGGACTAGAGAGCGAGAGAGCTGGACTAGAAAAGTTAATAGTAATATTTAGAAAAAAATTCTTCTTCGTTCAAAAGTTATAAGCCGTAAACCCATATACGGGTCTCCGGTAGTCAACGGGTTAAAAGAATATTTTAGACATGTGTTGGATGCTTATGTTTCATGAGAGGTTATGAAAAAATTGTTGGATTCTTACAAAATTGATATCGAAATATGAAGTTGCAGTAATTTCAAGAAATGATGAAGAAAATGATTTTTTCAATAATTTAATTACGAAACTTGACATTATTGATTAAATATCTTTTGAAGATTATCTATTTATCGAAGATTAAATGAATGAGGATTGTGAGGATAATAATGATGAAAATAATGAAAATGACACAGAGGATTATTGCATTTTTTTAAGGAGTGGTAAATGGTCAGAAGTTGAAAAAGAAGAGAAAAATATATGTGCCGGTGAGGTTGATTCCTACATTCAAGTACATTTTTTATTTATAAAAAATAAAATGACGATGATATGAATAATAGAAATTCTGTGCTTTATTATAAAAAAAGCATTTGCAGCAATACTTAATTTTCAAAAAAGAAAAATTTTTTATTTTACATAACCTTTTTTGTCACTTTTTAGATCCTGAATGTGTGAAATTAGAGTTGCCTGTAATTCAAATTGAACAAAATTATTAATATTTAAACAAATTATTTCTTTTAGATAAAATTCCAAATTATTAATGTGTATTTAATTAAAATGAAGAATTTTATTGAATAGAAAGATTTAATGGATATAAAGTTGTAGCATATTTAGTAAATTTGTATTATGGAAAATTTTTTGAAAATATTTCGGGGGGGGGGGTTGATCACTTATATCCCCCTTAGCTACGCCCCTGCCAAGGGGTACTTGTATCCAGCAAAATATTGTTATACAATTTGGACGTTACTTTCAACAATTAAATATTTAAGAAGGTTTATTAATTAACTTTTTAAACAATTACACAAAACTACATTATAGAGGTTAAAAACTTTAAAGTAAAACATTAAAGATATTTATATTTCTCTGTGTAATAAATATTTTAATAAGACAAATTATAAGTAAAACAAAATATTGATAGAAAATTTTATGTTTAATATAAAGTTTCTATGATTCAAAAAACATAATTTATTATTTATTCCAAAGGGAAATCAAGTATAAAATAATCTTCCTTTACAATAATATGCTCAGACTTTTTCCATAAAATCAGATCTTTTGCTGTTACAATTTTTGTATTTTATTTCAGTTTGTTTTTGAAATGTATTCTGAATGTATCTGTTACGTCTGGTGTTGCACGGGGGCATCCGCAATCCATATTCCTCGGTGTACGCTTCTGATCTGATTGCGGCGTTTATTCCAACGCATTTACAAAGCAAAATTAATTTAAATGGAGTACGGAATTCCCTATTAAATTTAGCATAGATGATAGGATTTAGAAAACTATTTATATATCCTGAAAAAAAACATTAATAAATAATCATTTATTGTAGAAATTACTATTATCATCATCATTATTACAGTGAAAGCCGGTTATAGTGGCCACATCCGTCCAACCAGATTTTTTAAAATAATTTTTTAAAACTATTTAAATTTTGATCAGCGAACTAAAAATACCACTAATCCCTCATATACAGTTTTAGTATAGGGGCTGCCGGTTATAGTCGCAGTATCTGAATGGACGAATATGATCACTTTAAGCGGAAAATATTCCCCTAACTGGAAATTCCCCTAATTGAATGCAATTAAAAAAATACAGTTTGGATTTCCCCCTTAATGAACGAAAATGAAATTAAATTTTTTTAAATTATGTTATATCAAAACCGTTTAATATTAAATTCAATTTCTGTACCGTGTAATATCGAATTCGTGTTATAGTGATCGCAAATTTTGAACCGAGTAATATCGAAACCATGTTTTACAAGTACCGTATTATACGAGGGACACCTGTAGATTGCTAAAAGTTCTTTTCTTCTTTAACCTCTTTCATGTACCAACATTGTGTGCAATCCGTATGTTATGACTTGTTCCTTACCTGATTCACCTATCTGGGATAGTACTGCTCATATGCTGTCAAAGCTTGCGCCTGTATCTAAAAATGGTTTTTGAAATCTGGGAAGTTCAATATTGGGCCTGTTATCAATTCTTACTTCATGTCTTGAAATTCATTTTCGCAGGCATCTGTCAAAATCAGTTTCTCTTTATTCAAACTACACATTCCTTCTAATAGTTTAGCTTTTTTCATGTATAAATTTACAAACTTTCTGATGCTATTGCATATTCATAGAATACCTTTTAGAATCTTGATACATGTAGGTCTTTGAAAATTCTCTATTGCTGCTATTTTCTCTGAATGTGTCTTTATCTCTTTATCATTTATAACCTGTCCTAAGAACTTTACTTCTTGTCGTAGTATCTTACATTTTGATGGTTTGATTCTTAATCCTGCTTTTTTATTCTTTCAAATACTTCTTTGAATACGTTATAATGTTCTTCCTTTGTGTTTCTTGCTATTAAAATTTCATCCAAATAGACTGATGCTCTTTTCTTTATTGGTTTTAATACTTTGTTCATTATGTCATGTAATGTTCCTAGTGCGGTTCCTTTCCCAAAAGGCATCCGTTTAAAACAGAATTGTCCAGATTTAGTCTAAAATACCGTTTTTCCTGTTATTTTTTTGACCAATTCTACTTGGTAGTTCGCGTTTCCAAAGTCTATTGTGCTGAAATATTTAGTTCCATGCAACCTATACATCATTTCTGCTATATTTTGCATGGGGAATGTCTGTCTCGTTGTGATTAGGTCTAGCCGTCTGAAATCCAGACATAGTCTGATTTCGACCTTTTTTAAGTTAATATACCTCGATATTGGGGAACTATTATATATTTATTATTATATTTTCGAAATATTAAACTTGCGTTCACAAGACTCAATATATATATTGAAAAAACACTTTGCTTAAGCATTTTATAAGAAACTGATTATTAAACGTTTCGGAATTTCGCATTCTTTCTTTAGTCATTATAACTTAATATTTTTAAGTTTTAACGTTAGTTTTATAAAAAATAATTTTTTAAGGAATGATTTTATGATTTATTTTAATTGTTTAAGATATTATTGGATAATAATGGCAAAATTATTTTTTAATTTAAGATTTTAGGATTTGAAACGCCTATTCTTTTTCCATTTTGAAAGTTTATTAATGGATTATAGTGTCCTATTAAGAATGATTCACAGAATTGCATCTCATTATGTTAATCAAAGTCCTTCATTATTAAAAGTGGTGATTTAATTTAATTCATAAGATTATAAAAGTATTTTAAAAGGTTTTAAAATATAATTGAATTATTTTATGTTTCTTTGGCTATATTATATATTTAAAAGCGTTATGTAGCTTTTGGTCATACCATTAAAATGTCTTGGGATTCGTACTTTCTACCTCAATATCTTTTTCAAGTTATGTACCAAATAGTACGTTTTAAGTAGCATCATGACAAATAAGAGGTACTATTTTGTGACTCGATGAAATAATACCTCCAGTCAAAGGATAAATAAGTCAATTAATTACAAATATTTAGAATTTCCATTTGTTTTCGATAATTTTGAAAAAAAGTACTTGGGTTCAAATTTCTTCTAGTAATAAATGATTTTCGAACTCGATTTTTAGAAAATATAAATATATAATTATCCCATACCCAACCAGAGAAACATATCTTGAATCCATTGGGACAGATAAAGCCGACTGTCGATATTGGCTACTTTCAATAGTGGTTTGATTAACTAAATAAAAATAAATATATTAATAAATATGATATTTTTTTAATATTATAAAAATCATCGAAACATTAAAACATAAATTTTAATATAACTAAAAAAAAAATATTTTAATGAAAATTTCAATTGAAATTTGTCGGTTGGATGATTAGTTGAAGTTGATGGAAAGTACAAATTAAAATGAACTTCATTATTAAGCAAATTCAATCTGTAATAATGCTCGAAGCGAATTGAGATTTGTCAATTCTGATAACCGAAAGAAAGCATGAAATTGGCAACTGCTCTTACCGAAGAGTTTCGTTGATTAATGTTTTTTCATTTACATCCCTCGGGCGTTAGAATGGAATTGATTAAATTATAACTCAGGTTTTATAATAAGGAAATGGCTCTTTTTGTGTACTAAATTAATTAATATGAAGTTTTCGGTTTGTTTATGAAAGGATGATGAAACATGTTTCTTTGTTCGCTCTCTATAGATGGTGGTTCAATAAATATTTCTGTTTTATATCACAATATTCAGTTGAAGTCTGTTGATAATCGAACTTGTAATAAACAAATTGGGCTTGGAAAACTTATAGCTCAGGTCTGCAAAACCTTTTTGTACTAAAGATCGACTTTTTTGGATCAAAACACCTCGAGATTTACCCATTTAAAGAAATTTAGATGTTTAATTGATTCAACTTCAATTTATTTTACTTTATTTTAAGATTAAAACTAGTAAATTAAAAAAGTAATTTTTTTACATCTATTCTTTATGCAGACAGAACTCTACTTTGCCAACAAAGTTTTAATTAAAAAATAATTAAAAAAACAAAATAAAACTATTTTAAACTACTTACAATTTATAAGTAGATCTTTTTCAATTAATATTGTTCTGGAACTCCTAATATTCCGTTTTTTCCCATTTTAAGACTAGAAATTATTTTTGATCAAATTTTAACATAATCATATATTGTCATCGAGAATGAGTAAGTGTGCAAAGTTTGTAGAAAATCGATTGAGTAAACAGCCTCGAAAAATAGGTTTCTAAATTCCATGGATACATACCTAGAAATTAAGCTAATATAAAGAACGAATATCTGCAAAAATAAAAAAAACACATAACAAACAATCAAATTAATAAATAAAAGAACATTACAAAACTATCAAAAATATCGTCAATCAGTTGCTAGTCTTTATGAAATATGATTTGAAATTTTTCGATTGTGACTCAAGCAAACATTTTTTTCGATTTGCAAAATGCTTTTTCAGAAAATCAAATTTTCAAAAAGGTTTTTTTCAATAATTTTGGTTTTTAGTTATAGACCGACTGGAATTTTTGTTGCGATTGACTGGTAGATCGCGATACCCTGGTTGGATAGGCCATTAATGGAGTGTTTATTATTTTATTTATATTTTGTTTATTTTGTCTGTAATTTATTTTATCTTGGTATATTTAATACAAAAATTTTTATTGGACAACTATACATAAAATATTTTTAGAGTCTGGAGAATTATTGTTCTTCTGGTATTACGAATTTCTCAATTTTTTTAATTATAAAAAACTGTGATGAAAAACAAAAAAATTAAAGGATCTTCGAAGATTTAATATAATTGTATATATTAAATACATTTTTTGTTATATTGTTTCGTCATCTCTATCTCAATTTGTTATTGTGAACCACACAAAATTTTTTTCGAAAATTTGTTATTTTTGTAACTTTAACACTAACATATAAATAAGCTTTTTTATAAAATTAGTAACAAACGTACTGACAATCCAATTCTTAGACAAGTTTATCATGATTAAAAATAACTTTCCCCTGAAATTTCCTTCAAAATGTAAATTAAAAAGTTAAAATTAGTTGCACATAATAATAGATGAATATAGATTAAAAACTTAAACTAAAAAATAAGGACTAATTTTAGTTTCTTATCATAACAGGGTTATATGAAAGTATTTATTAGGTTGTCAAGTATAGAATTTGTAGGCATGATTATAAATATTCAAAAAGATCTCATTTGACATTGATTTTACAGTTTGTTGCTCAGTTTTTATTTTTTGATTGCTACGTATGTTCGCTTTTGAACATATCAATAAAAATTAATTAAACTTGTTAAGAACATTGATGCAATTTTCATTATATTTTTTATTATTATCACATTAAGAGTCATCACAAATCTCGGAAGATCGTTTACCGTTCGACATCGCTCTAATTGTTTTTTTAATTTCTATTTTTAATTATGATTATTTGAAATATTTTTACAGCGAATATAACTCGTGACGCGATATTGATTCGGCAACTATCTCGTCCTTTAAATGATTATCTCTCATCCATCTCACCGAATTCAAATCTTTAATGACTTTAACTCCCAACACTCGCACCTCTTTATCCATTGAGAGATTTTCTGGTTTTTTTGCGTTTAAGATTAAATTTCTCGAACAACATACTAACTTAGTCAACTGTAATTGTAGTTTCTTCAACGTAAATGTCATCGATGTACGGGTCAGTCTTTTCACGTACTCTGGTATCGGAATTTAAAATCCACTTGAAAATTTCATTCCTTATGGTCGGAGCGATATTTAAACCAAAGCCCATCCTGGTTAGAGCGTACTTTTCCATTAATGATACATGATTGATAACGCCTCATTTCCTTGCGAAAGCGAATCTGCATTTACACCTCTGATAAATCAATCATAGAAAATCTTGATCCTTTTCGCCGCCAGGTACGAAGTTTTTCCAAACATATATCTGCTGTACACGTCTACATAATTGTTTAATTTCTTAAAATCAAAAATCGGTCTTATCTTGGATTTGTTAACTTGCAGTATTCCAAATATGGCTTTAGATCCTATCGATTTACCAATTTCCTTCTCGTCATATTCGATTAAATAACCTGTCTTCATCCAGTCCTCAAAGATTTTCCTTGTGGCCTTGTCTTTCGATTTGTAGAATTGGTAGATAACTCGGCGCCTCATCTTTCCACTTCCATTTAAACGTTCAATTATCCTTAAATTCAATCTCATAATTGCGTTTGTTCAGGCCAACACTTGGCACAACTCCAGTAACACAACTCAGATTGTCACCAGCCTTATATATTACTATTATATAATATATATATATATATATATATATA
>MQRK01231462.1:0-20930 GCA_001938485.1 Girardia tigrina
TAGATGTTATTTTTCATTATTGGCAAATCCAACTTTTGAGTCCGATAAGCGAAAAATTTAAAACTATTATTCATTATAGATACCCACTTTTGAAAATGAAATTATATATTTTCGAGAAATTATATATTGTGGAGGGGTAGTACTGCATTAGATGTTATTTTTCATTATTGGCAAATCCAACTTTTGAGTCCGATAAGCGAAAAATTTAAAACTATTATTCATTATAGATACCCACTTTTGAAAATGAAATTATATATTTTCGAGAAAAAAATTATTTGATTTTTGATTAATACAGGTCCTCAATTATATGATTAACATGATTCGTTAATTATTGTTGTCAAAAATATTTTTATTGATCCACGGATGAAATTTAATTTTCAAACATTTATTGATTATTGAAGTTTTATCGAGCTTAGATATTTACATTTTTCCTCTTATTATAGACATAGATAGATCATATGCACGAATTATTATTTCATCCATGACTCGTTGTCACATACCAGTTCAGTCATATGTTGAGAAGAGCGAGTCATCAAGTGAAGATGAAATCTTGCTATTGAGAGAGAGAATAAAGCATGGAATTCTATCAACCAAGGGAAGTGGATGCGGCCTGTTGGAAGCAAATACAAGCATCATGGGTATAGCTCCTGGTCGTGGTCTGTTATTAAGGAAAGTATCAAGTGGCGAGGGTGGAATTCTTGGACGTGGCCTTTCATCAAAGAAAACATCAAGCGAAAAACGAGGAATTCGTAGAATGGAAGCTGACGGACGTGAAAGAAGGCCATCCAACAAACAACTCAGTCATCACATAACAACGGAGCTAATCAGACCGTATGTAGGCAAAGGACAAAACCTAACAGCGGATAACTTTTTCACTTCCTTAGCCCTCGCGATGGAGTTAGAGGCAAAGTGAACTACTCTTATTGGGACTTTTCGATGGACCAGATGTGAAATACCAAATGCAATCCACACAATGCATTGTAAAATGAAGAGGTATGACTCTCTCTTATTTTGTGACCAGTTCCAAACAGCAACACTTACACTGTACAAATCAAAACCGAAAAATGCAGTCCTTCTGATCAGTTCTCAACACATGAAATGCCAAATTGATGAATGTCACCGAAAAAGACTCCCGGAAACCATTGAATATTATAACAAGACAAAACATTGTTTTGATAAATTGGACCAAATGACTCACCTTTACACAATCAAAAAGATGACCAATTCATGTCTTCCATAACTTATTAGATTTCGCCGGGATAAATTCATGGATCATCTTCACAAAATCAACAGGGCGAAAAATTCCAAGATTGGATTATCTTCTTGCTCGCGGTGAACGAATGTGTAGAGAAATGGTTTATTCGCCTCCTCTTGATCCAACCCCATTGCCCAGCAGCATCAACAGCATTAGTGAGTCCCTAATTCGCCACAAATTCCAGATTTCTGGTCATTATAACAAAACAAAGGATATTTGTTCAACGTGTCAAAAGTTTTGCTGCGGATCTTGTGTGGGATATATGCAAGTGAAAGTTACGTGCTTCAAATGCTCTGAAAACCGATCTTGATGATATTCTCAATATACAAGTTACTGTAATTATATAATTTTGTTCTCATTGTGCTTTTCATGATCACTATTTCGGTTATTTGTGTTCATTCAATAAAGGCAATTGGAATGCAGTTCTTATTTGGCGTCAAATTTAATGTATAAAATATCCAAAATGTAATGGACGACACAATAGTTATTCAGTGGCTTACATATCTGGTTCTCCCGCTCGCAATGACACATATGGTGAAGCACATTTAGAATTTCTAAATAAAGTGGTCAAAATGACCTTAACCGTCCTTTTAGTTAGTTTTTGAATCTGATTAAGAAGTAAGTAGGAAAGGAGAAAAATTAATTGATGACATTTGGTGCAAATGTACCTCAGTTCATATCATGAAAAGTCACGAAATTGTAGTCTACACCAACAATCGTGTCAATAGTTGCATATGCTTAAAAATGAAATGTGGTCAAAAGGACCACATCCATCTTTCTAGTGTTAAATAATTAGTATTTAACATTAATGTCAATAAATTAATCTCAATGAATTTAAATAATAAATCAGTAACAACGTAATCCCATCTGGGTACGAGTGTCAACAATCTAAAATTTCCCTTCGCAATTTTCTTTATTCTTAGTTTTCTTCATAAAACTTCCATTTCCGCTACATTTTTATTTTTGCTATCAAATTACATAAAACCCTAACATTTACTAAGCAAAGGTCTCAAAAATATTTCGTCTAAACTTCAACAAAAGTGTTGGCGTTTAATCGCTCAACCTTCTTCATCCATCCGACAGCTTCAAAAATAATTATTTAAATATCTTTTGAAAGAAAATGAATGTCAAACTAAATTCAGTCCTTGTATTTTTGTTTGTATTTTCGTGTGTAGATACAAGTCAGACTTTAGGACAGTGAATGATGTACAACTAAAAGAACGAGAAATAATGCATTTTAACTTTACTAGAATTTTTATGGCAATGGAGTACTTATGAGCTTATAATGAAGTACTTTTTTACTTTATTTATTACGACGTTTTTTTCAGAAATAATTTTAATTATAGTATATTCTTCCTTAGAAGACGATGATTGAAACTTAGAAGATTTAGCTAAGCCTTATCCACTTCCAAATACTTGGAGAATAAGATACCAAGCTCCTATCTCTGTATCATTCAAATTATACCAAGAAATACAGCTAATATGGTTGTTCAGAAGCTTTTTAGAAAAATTTATAACATTTAAAATTACGACCAAGAAATTGGTTTTAATTTTTATAATAAGTATATAAAAATATATTATTAAAATAATAAATTAAAATTCTCTTTTGAGTATAGTATGAAATTTATATGTTAAAATATTGTACATTCTCTTCTTGTGAAATCTGAGAAGACAGAACACCTTCTTCCAGGAAACAGTTGATTAAAACAAATACCGAAATCACAAAACAAAATGTCTTCATGAATATCTAAAATGTAATGAATTTATGAAATTAAAGGAGATTACTGAATAAATGTTGACATAAAAAAATATATTTTCTCGAATCTAAAAGACAATAACTTTAGTCCATTTCAGGACTCATCTAAGCATTCATTAACTTTTATTCCTCGATATCTTGAATTAAATATAAATTTTGTTTTTATACAAAACCTTTTGATACTAACTTTTGTTTTTAAAAGTTTTTAAAATAAAAATAAATATTCATTTTATGTAAAAGAATTTAGGAAATATAACAATACAAAGAAAATTAATTTAAAATAAAATATTAAATATTAAATTACCTTTATGATTGGTAAAATTAAAATAGTTTTTACTTTAATTTTAAGTTAAATTACTGAAGAATATATATATATATATATATGCTAAAAAGTTTCTATTTATTGAATTTAATATATAAATAAAATAAAAAATAGTTTTAAAGGTTGATTACATATATTGACAAACATTATGTAATTTATTATTTTAAACTCACCATAATCAACAATGAGTTTATAATGAAGTATAAATAATATATTTTTTATATCTTTATGTTTTAAAAATTATGTTATTTTGTGCCTGTATTTTTCTTGATTTATAAAAAAATAATTGACTTAAAAAATTAGTTTATCAGTCAAAATATTTACAATCATAATTATAAACATTTTTACTATATAAATAAAAATATTTTATATTTTAATTTTAAGATTTATAAAAAATAATTATACATTATAAAGGGCTTGTTAATCCTTATAATATAAAATTAGGACTTTGCTTCATAAAAAGTATATTAAGTTATATTGAAAATATATTTAAGTGAATTACAAAAGCAAATTAAATATTTGAAAATAAGTAAAAATAAGTAAATTAATTAATTAATCAAAATTCACAGACACCAAAAATGTTAAATTTTAAAATATTTTTTTTGTTAAAACAAAATTTTAATGTTATTTTAAATGTTCTTGAATTATTTTTTTGATTGTGGAAAAGGAAAATATTTATTTCTTTAACATATTCATTTAAATTATTTGCCTGAATAAATATAAAAATAAAAATAACATATAATTGAAATATTATTACTAATAAAACACATGTTGATTCATGTGACGACTTAAATTGATTTACATTTTTGACCTTTATTTATTAAATAATTATAATAAAAAAATTATATAAATAATTAATTTGTTTTAATAAAAATTTACAATAAAATTCATGACAAATTGTTAAAAATGTTATGTAACTTCATTGTTTTATTTATTATTGCTAAATATTTTATTTTGATACATATAATGGTGTAATAATCTTTGTAAAATATAACCTGATTATAATTTTGGTTTTTGAAAAATAACTTATTATTGCGATAAATTAATATTTTATACTTTTTCTTGTGATTTACTAAATAGATGACGTTAAATGGATTTAAAAAATGATTTTTTGAGTCACCATAAAACATCTCAAAATTACAAATTGTTATTTTTTTAATAAGATAAATTTATAAATAGTTTTTTATTGATCAACTAAAAAAATAAATAAATTTTAATTAATAACAAAAATAAAATGGAAGTGGTATTAGCAAAACCGGCGTAGTTGCGCGGCTTCAACTTAGTAGCATTGGGGGATGTGCTTGTGTGATGAGGGAACGACTAATTTTATCTCACCATTGATTGATCGATCATTACTAGTCGGATAATTTTAATATAATTCGGATAAAAGTTTAAAACTAAAACTTTTACTCCTTGCTATTTTGCTGTATTTGAATAAAATAAATAAGGATTGAATTACAACGAAGGAACTTCAAAATCTGAGTTACTGACCTAATAATGATTTAACTGATGTTTCTTTATAAAAAATATGCTTTTATATTATAACTAGTAAATCAAAAAAAATTAAAAATTTTATATCCATTCTTTATGCAGACAGAACTCTACTTTGGCAACAAATTTCTTAAAATTTAAAAATTTAAGATTTAAAAAATTTTAAATTAAAAAAACACATTAAAAATCAATATAAACTACTATTCATTACGCTTGTTGGGAACGTTGTTGATTCATAAAAGTTTTGAATTTACAATCTTATCAAATTAATAATTAAACAATTAGGTTCCGAAAAATATTGTTATAGATATGTTAAAATAAGATTTTCAGAAATTTAATGTAAAAATTAAATTATGTAAGAAATAAAATAAATTTTACGGTAGGTTTATTAAAAGATTTATGTAAAGATTTATTATAAAGTAAAAAACGTTAATTTTATATTTGATGAAAATAAAAAAATTTTTTTGACTATTTGACTGAAATAAAATCAAAAGTAATATAAAGTTTAATATTTTATTTGCGAAATGAAAATAAACTAAACTATTTTTTGTAACTTTTAAATCGAAGTAAATTAAAAATGTAATTGTAATTTTTTTTGGAAATTTTAATTGGAATCAAAATTTAATTCTAATCGATCGCAAATTAATTAAGTATTCTTGTGATCATAAATTATTAGTTTCGTTTATGACTAATATTTTAATAAATCATTTTTATTTGGAATTTCGATTTTTAAAATAATAAAAAAACTCCTCTTGTGACATCGCTCAATATTTTGGATTTTAACTCAAACGAAAAGATTTAAAAAATGTATTTACGTATATTTCGACGGATCTACCGTCATAACATTTGTTAAAGTTAATGACCAACGAAAACTAGGAAAAAAGAAAACAGAAATTGGCGAACAAATCAAAATTTTCAATTGAAGTCTTTCGAATACAGTGGAACCCCGTTATAACAAACACCGTTATAACGAAATTCTCGTTATAACGAAGGAATTTTGTAGTCCCTGCCGCATCCTACATGTTTTAATGTATTTTCCCTCCCGTTATAACGAACCCTGCTATAACGAAAACCCCGTTATTGCGAAGAAAAAATGGCCCAAAATGTGGAAAATTGACCTCGTTATAACGAAGTCAATGCTGCTCATATGGAAGCAACCATATGAATAAATTGCAGTTCTGGGTGTGTGAGTTTTCAGTAATAGAGACGTCAGTGTCTGTCGTCAACTGACAGAGACAAAAAATCTTGTTCAATCAGAATAAGGTTTGAGTGGATTAGTGAGGGATAGATTGTTGTTATGGGGTGCCATCGCTCTCTATTGTATTATTTGTATTACGGTTATTATTATTTGTATCGGGTTATTTGTATTACGATAAACCGAAGCTTGAATACAGTCCCTCAAAATAAGGTTTTCCAGCGCGAACACAAATTAGAATTTCCTTTTCTTAATGCAATTATCGCAACTGAATCCGCGAGTTCATGTTTCATTGAAGGATGTGGGTGAGTGGGTATTAAACTGTTGTTATGGCCGAGCCATCGTTGTCTGTACTCATTTGATAAAATGCGGGTTCATTGATATCGTAACGATGGCTTGCAGGCTTGCCTACAGTTCCTTAAAATACGGGTTTCAAGGCAAGCACAAATACCATTTCATTTTTTTCTGAAAGCAATAATCGAAGCTAATGCGATAAGTTGTAATCTTTGAATAGAAGCTGGCTAGACTGTTGTTATGGCTTAGCTCATGTTTCTTAATTGAGACAGGAGGGTAGGATAGGTTTTCTTTGCTGTGTCTACGGGTTTGTCTGGTTAGCCTGTCTCGATTATTTAAGAGATGTTGTGTTTGACGAGTGCATTATTTTCTGATTGCAATAGACCAAAGTCGACCACGTAAAAGAAAAGCATTAGACTTGAAAGAGAAATTCTCTATATTAGAAGATGTGGATAAGGGGATAAAGAAACATGAAATCACCTCTCACTACAACATCCCTCCTAGTACTCTCTCCACCATCATCAAGCAGAGAGAGGCTATTCTCTCTGAATGGGAAAAATGTGGATCTACAGGACGCAAAAAACTGCGCTCAAGTCCAGTCGAAGTCCATGTTGAGCATGCTTTAGAAACATGGTTTACCCAGCAGCGGGCGTTCAATATTCCAATCTCTGGTGTGATTCATGCAGAGAAAGCGAGGGAATTCGCATGTGCTTTGAAATTTCCAGACTTTAAAGCAAGAAATGGTTTCTTGGATCGCTTCAAAAAGAGGCATGGATTGACGTCCCGTACTGTATCTGGAGAAGCTATGGGAGCTAATGAAGACGCTGCTATCGCATGGAGACAAAATGTATTCCCGACCTACCTGCAGCGTTTCAATGAAAACTACATCTACAACGCTGATGAAACTGGTTTGTTTTACCAATGTCTCCCCAACCAAACACTTGCTCTGAAAGGTGAAAAATGCATTGGTAGAAAAATTAGCAAACGCAGAGTTACCATACTGTTCTGCACGAATATGACAGGAACAGACAAAAGAAAATTGCTTCTCATTGGCAACTCTCAGAAACCACGCTGACTTTAAAAAAGAATTTATTTTAGATACTAATGCGTCATTTGAAACTTCAGATGCAGTTTTGGTGATAAAGGTGAGGAACAAGTAATTGCATATGGTTTTAAAACTATTTAAAAGCATGAAATTCGCTATTGTATAACTCGGAAACAGTTACTGATGATTTTTAGTTAGATTCAAGAACACTTTTCATATTATCTGTATGGTGCAAGTTTTAAATTGCGAACCGACCACAAAGCAGTAGAATTCAGGATGACCTCGAAGAAACCAATAACATCACAATTCCAAAACTAGATGAATTATTTCAGTAGCTTTGATATGGTTTTAGAGTACAGAAAAGAAATATTAAATCAAAATGCAGATGTCCTGTTGAGAACAGATTACATGACATGTGCACAATGTCTTATTAAGCACGATGAAGCAAAATTGACTAAATCAAGGACAAGAATGCTTGCAATAGATGAAAAGGAATCACATATCCCTTGGCAAAAAAGTAACGAAGAAATTAAAGAAATATTAGAAAAGTTAAAGAGTGGTAGTAGTATAAATTTTAAGGAATGCAATGGTTGTGTAAGAACTTTGACAGACAAAATTTGGATCCCAAAAAACTCTAGGAAAAACTGCATAACTTTTTTTCATATATTTTTGAGCCATGCAGGTGTGAATAAAGTATATTCTTTCATGAAAGACAAATATGATATGGATGGTTTTAAAAAGAAGTAGAATCAGTGGTTCGTAGTTGTCCTACCCGTCAGTTATCTAAAACATACACGAGAAGAACGAAGGAAGTCTCACTTGACATAGTATCTCAGCCCCCCTTAGATGATATTTATATAGATTTTTATGGACTATTGCTATTTTATAGACTGTTGCAGTTGGTGGTAAACATATATTTTGGGAATTATCGACAGATTTAGCAGGTATATAAGTTTAACGGCCGCGAATATATTTGGAGCACCCGAAAATATTCATGTAGATAGAGGGAAAGTCTTCGAGTCAAAATATTTTATAGAATATGCTAAATCTATGTTAATTACAATTCAGTTTTCCAGCCTATATCATCATAGCTCAAACATTATAACAGAACGTCAATTTCGTACTATCCGAGATGCTCTAAATGCAACACTGAAAGATAGAGTAGGTTCAAACTGGGTTGATATTCTCCCAGAAATTGAATGTAGCATTATTGTGTCCAGAAAAAGCGCCGCTGTGGTAGGTCCGGCGAAAGTAATATTGGGGGAAACGCTTAACATTAGATTGCTCTCGTCATTATTACTTAGGCAATAAAAAGATTATTGAAGAAATTAAACAAATTGAGGCAAGTAAATCAAACAAATCAGTTACACCAATACGAGAATATAAGGAGAATATAACTAAAATATTATGATTTTTATTTTACAACTCAATTTTTCAAAAAACGTTTGATTATAGTTATTTTTTGAATACGAATTTTCAGTTACAATTACTTGTTATAGATATTGAAATTTTTATTTAAAACTTAATTTTATTTACGTTGTTTGTTACTCCGAATTAATTATTTCCAAAAAAAGTCAAATTCAAATAAATTAAAAATAAAATTAAATAAAATTAATTACTATTTTTATTATTAATTCGAAATATTTGTTTTTTTTTAAAAATATATAAATAAATCATTTGAAATTATTTAATTATAAATATTATATTCAAAAATTTAAGTCACAAAAACACCTTATATCCCCCCCTCGTTTTTGAAATTTTTGAATTTTTCAACATTTAGATTAATTTGTCTCCCATTTTTATCTTCCAACTTGAAACTTCTTTCGTTAATCTTTTCTATAATTTCATATGGGCCTTCGAATCTGTCTTCTCATTTCGTTCTATTCTCCTTTTGTATCCAGACCTTATCTCCAACCTTATAAATTCTTTGCGTCACGTTTTCCTTTGGTTTGTTTTTTTCTTTTAATTTTATTCTGATATCCTCCCGATTTATTTTACTGTTATCATGCCACTTTTTCCCGTCTATTTTCTTGCCAAATACAACATCTGCTGGGCTGCCCACTATTGTATTTTGTTTTTTTGCATTTATAGCAAATTCCACATCCGGTAATATGTCTGCCCAACTTGTGGCATTTCTCTCTTTTAAACTTGCTTGTATGAATTCTCATATGGTCCTGAATTGTCTTTTGATTATTCCATTTGTATTGTCGTGATATGGAATGGAGAAAATTATTTTAATGCCAGCTCTAGTCTCCAGCATTTCTCTAACTTTTTTGCTTCGAATCTCTTATCACAATCAACATGTATCTCCTTTGGTGCACCAAATTTTAATATCCATTTTTATAATATTGATTGTACAATTTTTTCTTCGTCCTGTCTCTTGATTGCCGTCAAGCTGATGTACTTGCTAAACTGATCTATCATTCCGAGAATGTATCTCTCTTCTTACTGTCTCATGCCACGGTCCATGTATATCTATATAAACCTTTTCAAATATTTCTGACGCTGTTATTTTAACGTTTTCTTCCTTTGTCTTCGTGGTCATTGTCTTTGTTTGTTGGCACTCTATGCATGTTCCGACTACCTCCTTTCCAGTATTCTATTTCTATACCTAAACTATTTTACATTTCGATGGTTTGATTCTTAATTCTGTCTGTTTTATTCTTCCAAATACTTCTTTGATTACGTTATAATGTTATTTCTTTGTACTTGTTGCTATTAATATGTCGTCCAGATAAACATAAAAAAAATTATTATTCAAAAATTAGTTTTATATTATATAATAAAAACTGTTTTGTAATTTATCAATTACTTTTTCTAATTACAATTAAATTACATTTTTTTAAAAATAAAGTAATAATAATAAAAAATTATAATTTAGCTTTTCAAGATCTAACAGATGCATTCGGCGGCATCCCTATTGAACACATCTTGGGTATTCTAAAGCGAAAAGGAGTTGATGATTTTTTGTCCGATCTTATTCATAATTTATACTCTGATTGTACGTCAATACGTTGGATGCAATACGTTGACAAGATGGATGCATAAAGATATCTCATTGGATACGGTCATGTTTTGAATGGTTGATACGATATTGGTTGTTAACATAGTATAATATCATAATATAATACATTTCTATTATATAATATTTGCACACATAATGTGCATATGTTCGAAAAAGCACTACGTATTGATTTTTCCAAAAATCTAAGATGATATTCTGACTACTCATATATGAGTTACCATACATGTGTTCAAACAGATTTTCAAAATTTTACTTGCTTCACCATATAAAACCATATGAGAGTTCTGTCTCACTTTACACTATGATACACAACATATCAATTGAGCACTATGTATTGATTTTTTCGAGAATCTAAGATCATATTCCACCTATTTACCTATGTGTTACTATACATGTGTTCAGGCAGATTTTCGATATTTTGCTTGCTTCGCCCATTGCCTAGGCTATACCATATGTATGTTCTGCCTCACTTTACACTATATTATATTAAAACATGAATTGCACTTTGTACAATTGTGAACTTATTGATTTCACACACTTGCACATGTAGAGTATTGATAAGCTCATATGTATCCTAGACAGCCTGCCCAGGCTTAGTGCAGTATTGATTAGCACATGTGCAGCCTAGGCAGAATTGTTTTTTTGCACTTTTTTATGTCATTTTGATGGTTTCTACATGTTTTCGATGATTTTTAAGGTATTTTTCATGATTTTAAGGTGTTTTTCATGGTTTTTAAGATAATAATGATGGTTTCTAAGGTGTATATATAATATACATAATAATACAATAATATAATAATAATAATATAATATATAATATAATATATAATATAGTATAATATAATATATAATATAGAATAATATAATATAAGATATAATATATAATATAATATAATATAACATAGTATAATATAATATATAAAATAGTATATATAATATATAATATTAAAATGTTACATATCATGGTTACGGTAACCATGGTACTTGTGATTATACTTGTGTACATTAGATGATTATACAGATGTTATGTATTATATTGATGCATGCTTGAAGTACAATAGAAGTTTTTACATGTAGATTTTACATGTAAAATAAAATGTTATGTATCTTGGTTACAGTAACCATGGTACTTGTGATTATACTTGTGTACATTAGGAAATTCATGAGGTATTGTTTGATGGTAAACAACATACATATATCATATAGGTTTCAGATATATACGAAAAAATAGATTTTTGAGCACTTTTTTGAGAATTTCAGAAATTTTCGAAAAAATCGATTTATCAGCCCTTTTATGAAAATGTTTATGTGGAATCTGAATGTACGTATGTGGGTTACTATTCAAGTGCATGAGCATTTTTTTGATATTCTGCTTCCTTATACCTTTAAAATCAATGTGCACTTTGTGCAAATTTACACATTATGCATATTATAGAGAAGTGTAATCAATATATGAAAATTTGAATTGCACATTCAAATAGAGAATCAAAATGTGCATCAAACACATGATATCAATTTATGACACTTGTACTTTTAAAAATCTTATGTATTGATTTTTACAATTTTACACATGTGCAACTTAAAAATCACTGTGCTAGGACATTAGAAATGTGTGGCAAAATGTGCACTATCGATTAGCACCTCTGAGCACTGTGCAGTGATCGATTAGCACTTTTTTCTACGGTCCTTAGTTACGGGGTGACGGTTGCTATGGATACGGGAACCATTATCATGGTTACAGCGGCCTTGGATCACTGTATCCTAATGAAAAATGGCCCTTGGTTACCGTCACCAAGTGAACCGGAACGGTTGCTGCCCAGGTAAAGGTGAACGTGGCCGTTGCTAAGGTGATCGTGACCGTTGCTATGGTCATCGCGACCACTGCTAAGGTGATCGTGACTGTTGCTAAGGTTATCGCGACCGTTGCCATGGTAACCGTGCGCGGTAACTGGTTACGTTGCCATGGTAACTGCATGGTAACTAGTTACGACCCCCGGGGGGGTCATGTGGTGAAAATGCCCATTTTCCCCTACTTAGTTTAGCTGCATCAGCTGATAAAAATGCCCTGATTAATGTTTTCTGCAGTGGGCCTTGAATTCCAGTCAATTCGAAGAATCGTTGAATTTCTTCTAAAAATTCTTCTATATTATCTCCGACATTGAATATTTTGGGAGTGGGGACAAAAGAATTTAAGTGTCCTGGCGTGGTCGCCATGTTAGAAGACTTCGAGACTGTCATAATATTTATTTAAAAGACAATAAAATGAGGAATATCATCAGTATATATATATTGATTAATGCCGTCATTAATCTGGGTCAAACATACACTCATTCATTTCACCATACACACTATTTCGGTCGTGACCCATTACACAACAATACAAAGATCACACCTCAAACATTCCATACATAAATTACGTAACATACATTTATTAGTTTCCATAATAATTCTTCTCACAGATTGAATCAGGGAATTGTAAATAATAAAATGTTTTCTGGAAAAAATATAAATTTGCGATCGATCGATTTTATTAAATTTGAGTTTAAATCGTAGTTCAATTTTGAATAATTAATTTTAATCGTTTATATGGATTCTGATTTTCGCTTGACGACAAATTATTCGCAATTGAATAGAGTGGCGATAAACAATCGAAATCTTAATAGATACCAAAGTCCCGAGACACCGTCGTGGGATTGCATTGGAAACATGTCAGGCGTGCGGCGCGAGTGTTAGCGGTTGTTGCAATAATGTTTTCAATGGAGCGAATGAAATTGCGAATAATTGCAGTGGTGGTGATGGTTATGATGTGAGGACGATAGACGACAGCGACAACGAGAAATGTGAGAGCGATTTTGTGACCGATTTGATTAATGTCGGTCAAAGAGTTGATTTGCTGAACGATGAACTTAGTTCGGTATTTAAGAGGATTTATTTTGACTGCTTACCGATCGAATATTCATTGAGATCAGTGATAACTTTGTTCAATTCTGATGATGTAATCCACAATTTAACCATTCGAAATTATCATTATGCCATTGATATTTGTCCGCCACCCCATTTGACATCTCGATATCTAAAATGGCTCTCCGAAAACTATCCTGTAAATTACAACATTTATCTCAGATTTACCAAAATATTTTTCTCTTATTTTAATAATCAAAACGGTTCTGGATGTTATTTCGAAACGGTACTCCTCAGGAATGTTATAATCAAAGGAAAGTTAAATTCATTCTTGACATTGCTTTGAGATCAATTACAGATTCAATTTCACATGATCTTTTCAATTTGGCAATCATTCACAAAAGATGCAACACCAGAAGGGAACATAGTATTAATTAAAACTTTGAATATTTTTATTGTTTAAATTATTGAAAATTTAAAAGGTTTATGCATTAAATTTTGACAGAAAATAAAGTACAAACAAATATAGATATGTATGATATTTGTTTTCATCAATATTTTTTGATTTATGAAAAAAAGGAAAAAAATTTTTGTATTGACATTCCAAGCAATTGCTCTATAATACTTCATAGTTTGAGTCTGATAATGTGACTCTAATGCAAAAGAGTTAAAATATTCTAAAAGACAACCTCATTTAGGAATTACTCTTATGTTAATCTCTTAAATTCGAATTATAAAATAAAGGCATAAAAATTTTAAGCCGTCAAAATTTAAATGATTTTAGTTATTTTTATATTTTCTAAAAGTATTATGAAAAACACAATAAAATTATAAATAAGAATATATTTTGTATATTAAATTGTTTATTAAATGACTCTTCGGTGACAGTGAACGAATAATATGAATTAAAGGAAGCCTTAAAATAACGAAATTATCTGAAATTATTTTTTTAAAAATTAAAATATAATTTGCTTCTTGATTTAATTTTTATTCTAAATGATATTTTAAAATGTTAATAATCTTTATTTAACGATTTTTTTGGAATTTATATCTTTTAGTTTATAATAAATAATAAATTGGATTATTTTATAAACATTTTGTGATATACGGCGATTTACTGTGAGTTGATAAGCTTTATTTTACATGGAATTTGTATTCAGGAATAATAATTATTATTGACTCAATCGTTCTGTTTGTGAGTTTTTCGGTGCTGATCGGAATGATAATCTTTTACAAGAAATTGAGGAAACAATCGTTAGTGAAATATTATTTTATTCTATGCTTATGCTATACAATAAATATATACTTGAGTATTAATCTGAATTATATTGTGATTATTTTTAATAAATTTTATAAATATATAAAATATCTAAAAAAGGATAATATTTAAAATTATTTTTAATAAAAAGAAAAAAGTATCACTTTAAAAATAACGATCGTAATCACAAACAAATAATATAAAATATAGCAAACAATTACCTAAAGTTTTACAAAACGTTCAATGTAAACGAAACTATTTAAAAATAAATATTTTAAAACAACATATTTCGATAGTGAATTTTTGATGTGTCATTAAATACAAAAATGATTTTTTTAGAATCGGTTATTTGTGAAAACTTAAGATTGTCATTAGAACATCTATTTGTTTTATTTGTTTTATTATTTGTGATGTTGTCAAGTATGAAATTTGTATACATTATTATATAAATTCAAATAATAATAATTTGACAATGACAAAACATTTTGTAGCTCATTTTTTGTTATTGAACACTTCAATAAAAAATAATTGAAATTATTGAAAACTTGTTGTAATAATCAGTATTTTGAAAATATGGAAAAACCAGAAATTTTAACTATTATGAAGTACGAGTTATGAGACTGAGTAAATGTTATTAAAGCCAAGATAATCAAAGATGTGAAAAATGTCAAAATGATTTTGATTATAAAATGTTATTAAATGTTTTTGATAGTAAATCATTTCAGAAGTTTGTTACGTCTAAGAACATATTACAAAATATTTTCAAAAGACATCACAAGGTATTCAAAAGCATTAGAATGGCTATGTGGAAAGAATAAATATAAAAAAATAATATGGACGGAAGAATGTAACAAGACTTTTAAGAAAATAAATGGAATAAATTTTCAAAGAATCAATACTAGAATACTTAAATTTAAAAAAAAAATTTTGGATACGGATAACAATTTTGACACAATTGGACCAATATTATTATTGCATGATATATATGAAAGAGAGAGAGTGAACATGAAGAAACACGACTGGGATTCGGTATTACGAGAAACGAACTGCTGATAATTTATTTTTTATAGAACACTTCAAACACTTAATAAAAGGCAAGAAATTTTTATTAGAAACGAATCACAAAGTCTTCACCTTTTGAGGAAGTCAAAGAATAACTCCACAGTTTAAAACTTAGTTAAATTTCCTTAGTAGGTTGGATATGAAAAAGAAATGTCGGGAAGGCTAAAAACATTCTACCGCCGTCGCAATGTCAGGAAATGACTGCAAAATGAGTAGACAATGTCAGACAATGCAAGAAGAAGTTAAGGGAAAACTAAAGCAAGTACTTTAGCTTTAAACAAAGAATCAAAAGTATTTAGATTGCAGAAAGTAGTGATGGTATAAATCAAATTAGAGAAGATCTCAGAAATTGGAAAACAACAATGTGAATTGAAAATGATATCGTGACAACAATTGAAGCAAATGTTGGATCCCAAAAATCAAGAGGCCTGAATTCATGTAAAATATACCTAATATTCTAACACTGATATCAAGAAGGTTTGCAATAATATAAATGATGATTTCAATATACATAATATGAGAGAAACAGTAGAAAAGGTTGTAAAAAGCTAATCAAAGACCCTGACAACTAATAAAAAGAGAAACACATGGAATGATTCACTGATTAACCATTCCAAAACCTATATATGGACTTTTGTGGGCCGTTCAAATGAAATAATAATGGGCTTAAATACATACAAACGAAAATCAATCAATTAAACAGATACGAGGGAACCGTGCCGAAGATAATATTAGACAAATCAAATTGATATTCAAATTTTGACCACGATAAGAAATCCACGTTGATATAGGAAAAACTTTTGAATCCACTCTTTTTGATGAGACAAGAAATAAATTTAATAAATTTGTTTGTATTTTTTTAAATTATTAAATAATTTATAAAAATACATATAAAAATAATTATAAAATATATGTTGACAAAATTGTATATAAAAATTACATAATAGTAACAAATTTGTACACGCACAATTCTATGGTGTCTCTCTGGTTAGATGTCTCTTACATGCGGGTTTACAGGAACAAATACAAGGAGATATATATCTCTTACATTCGAAATTATTACATCAGGTCTCTCTATCAGACTCTTTCATACGTGTCTTTTATATCTGAGTTTGACTTTTTTTCTATAGACAAAATTACTCATTGTGTTCTGTATGAATTAGTATGGCTGAGGAAGCGTACCATACCCCGGCACCACTAAATTGGGTGATCGTTTCAACCTCCTTATATACCTAATACCTTTGGCTGATTCTTCGGCCGAAGATGAGTACTTATCCTCATTGTTGAGATACTCAACGCTATCAGCGTAAGATTTCAGCCTCTCATCGAGGACGTCCGGATCGAAGTCTTCCATATTGTTTCCATTTGAATTTCTTCAATACTGTCGGGTTCTTCAATGTTCAGTATGGAGTCTATTAACAACATCAATATGAGGTTTACAACATTTATTAATATTACAAGCGCATTCACTATTTGACATCTCTCTTGATCAATATTTTTCTGAGTTCAAACTAATTATTTTCAATAAATTAAAATCTGTTAATAAAAAATATTAATTATAAAGAATCTAATTGGTTGAAATTAAATATAAACATTTTTTAAAAAAAGAACATATTAAATTAATATATTAAAATTTTAAATTACATTAAAAATAAATAATACATTCAAAAATTATTTTAAATCTTTTTACTTTACAATTAAATTAAATTATTTTTAATTAGTAAGAATCAAAGAAAATATCGATCATCCATCTGTGCAGGAGAGGCACAATCCGAATCAACATACAACATGCACAATATCAACACACAATTCAAAACATTCCTCACAGAGTCCATTAATGCTTCTACTACCCTTATTGTGATTCGGTTACGTCTTCGGATCCCTCGGCATTTCCCATCTCCATGAAATTCCCATTGTGCCGAAAAGCACTTGGTGTTGGATACCGAAGACGCTATCGAAATGCGCCTAATTGTACATGGTAAAAGACATGTTCCTTAACATTTGCGTAGCAAAACATGACAAAGGGAGTGTAATAAATAATTTTAATTGTTCAAAAATAAAGCAATTTTATGTGATTTAAAAATAAAAATTATTAAAAAGATTGATAAATGAAAAAACTAATAAATTAAATTTGTATAAACACATTTTGTAACCTTATGAATTTGTAAAATTATAAGGTTTTAATTTAGATTTAATTTAGGTTTTAATTTATTAGGTTTTTAATTTAGAAAAAAATGAATACAAAACCTAATAATAATATTGTATTGTATTAACGGCTTTTTGTAATGAAATATATTAAGGAAATGAAAAAAGCATGGAACCGTTGCTCGATCCATCAAGCGATGAAGGTCCAGCAAACCCTCTTGTGACTGTCTGAGCCATTTCAGCTCCTATTCTTCACAAATCTTTCTGAAAATGCATTTTTATACAAAACATTCTTTGAAAAATTTCTCTGAAATTTTCATGCCGCAGTTATTTTTGTATTCCTGAAAAAACTATATTGTTGACCTATAAATATTCTTCAACAAAATCAACTACAAACAAGGACAAAGGCCAGCAGTGTATTGTTCGAAAGGAAAGGATTTTAGCATTCATCATTCACTGAACAATTTGTGTTTTAACAAAATGTTGTGAGAAATCAAAAATAATAATATGATATAAAATAATATGATATAATAATATGATATAAAATCAAAAACAAAATAATATGAGAAATCCAAATTAAAAATTAAATTTATCGAAAATAAAATTAATCGTTTAAAACATCCAAATCGGGATGCTAATGATGCTAAGGATTTTGAAAATGCTTCGTCTCCCTATTCCAATAAAGATGATATAGAAATGGAAATTATGAGTTTTCGAAATAGATCCATGATTGAGAGAGCTATCATGATGGGTTGTTTCAAAGCAATAAGTTCAACAAATGATAAAAATCTTAAACGAGATTTACTACCTTATTATCGTGAATCCTATCAGAAAATATATCTTTATCAAAAAGCCATGCAATCACATACCAGTGAGGTTATTAATTTAAGCCCCCTGCGTCCCGCGACCCACCAAACCATCGCCAACACGCCGCAGTCACAAAGTTGCGCTGGCTCTTGCACCGCCAGTTTGTATTTTTTACCATTAAATGATATATTATAAATACAGACGGATTATTGATGATTATTCTGAGATTCATTCACAATTAATTTACAAAGAAAATTACTTCAGTTTCATTTAGTTTTAAAAGAATAAATTAAGTTTTATATTTTTATTTATTTTCATTCAGTCAAGTTGTAGTGGTCATGGTGGTCACAGTTTCAGAGGAATTACTTGATACATAATAATTATTTACTTTATTAATAATTAATTAGGTGCTGCAGAAATATTGTTTGGCATCTTAGATCGATTTAAAAATTAACCGTTAAATTTTCCAGTATATTTTCACGAAAAAAATGATATCGATTCCATGAATATAAATAAAAATCGGTATTTTACATTACTCCAAAAACATTTTTGCTAATCTTATACGCCTTGCGAGAAGTGAATGTCCACACTACCATTTGCCTCTTTAAATCAACATAAGTTTGGTCCCATAAATAGATTCTGTTTTGTGATCAAATTAATATCATTCAAAGAACTTAAGAAAATTAAAAAAAAATTCTGAGTTATTAAAAATGAAGTAATCAAATAAGTAACAAACTGCAAATAAATATTAATTGATTAATGATTTTAAAAACATATTAAAGTACTCAAATTAAAAATCAAATTTAAGAAATAAATTGATGCGAAATTTGTAAGTACCTTTATTCGACATTTTTTTCTGTTTTGAAAAACCTTTGAACGTCCGTCATTACATCGAACTCGAGAATGTCCATTAAACTCGAAAACAAACTCGAGCGGTTTATACCGACATCTCTCACATCCACCTGAATGATAATCACACATATATTCATACAATTATCTTTATTCACATAATTATCTTACATAATCCCTGCAAAGTGTAATAGTGTTCTTCTCCTCTGCATTCGATCACCATTCTTTCTCTGATCTCTCCATACAAAGATGCGATCAGTTGATTCTTTGTCGATCGTATATAAAAATGTTCCTTCGATTCTCGAGAGAGAAATATTTATTCTAATTTCTTTCGTTAAAATTTCTTCTGTGAATTTATGAGACAAATAACTCAGAACGACTCAGTTTCGGTTTCTGCATTCTAAAAAATTTATATAAATGAAAGTAAAGAAAAATCATAGATACCTTTGATATCCGAAGGTTTATTATAATAAGCATTTGTGAAAACAACAAAATTTTAAAATAACACTTTCAGATATAATTCATCACAATTATAACTATACATATATATTGCGCTGCATAAGACACTAAGAACGCAATTACCAACATTAAATAAAGCACAACATACGTGTTTAATGAAGTGTCCCTTGAGATAAGAATTATGTTGATTTTTATTATTACCACGTTTTACTTAACTTGCTTTGGGTTCTGTCTGTCTTTCTGTTTGTGAAAAGTGATGTTTCACTTTTCACACGCTTTTTTAGACCACTTGCACTCATCCGATCGTTTTGAAATTTTTTATGTTGGCTTCTTCTGCCTAACATTTTGAGATTTTAGCATCTCTGCATCTCAAAAATGCTCTAATAAATTCAAATTAATTAATTTTAATTTTATATGGACTAAATTAAAATATAAAATTTATAAATTATAAAATTAAATCTTGGTATACTACTGATAATAATAAGTAGTATAATAATACTACTAAAAAATAAGAAAATAATAATAAATAAAAAAGTTTTAAAAACCACGTTTTCATATGGACTAAAAAGAGGAAAATAATTTTTTTCTAGACATGTGAGAAATTTTATACCTCCCCAAAAACGTGGGGCATAGAAATAATCGATTGTTACTAAAAAGCAGTAAAGATGAAATAGCAGTTACTAATAGCAGTAATTCAGAAATCCACCCCACGTTTTTGGTTAGGTATAAAATTTCTCACATGTCTAGAAAAAAATTATTTTCCTCTTTTTAGTCCATATGAAAACGTGGTTTTTAAAACTTTTTTATTTATTATTTTTGCATTGTACATAGAAATTATTGGACATATCTAATGTTGAATCAAATCACAGATAAAGACAACGCTCTGTTTATAAATAGCAATACAAATCAGATGTGTTTTTCATAACTTCAAATTACACATATTATGACACTAAAAAATAAGATTTTATTTTTTGTAATTTATTTAAATTTAAATTAATTTATATTAACAATAATAACAATATATATATATATATATATATATATATATATATATATATATATATAT
>MQRK01231471.1:0-19909 GCA_001938485.1 Girardia tigrina
GAGTTTGCTTACACAATGATACAACCGACTCAGCTCCTGATAGTCTCTATGAGTCATTAATCACGGGTAAGTGCTGCATGAGTTCGCTCATGTTCTGCCGCCCTGGGGAGGAGGCCTACAAGATTTAACAATTTCGGTACGAAGCCATAGACCACATTCATTTGAAATTGCTATCAAAGAGAATTTCTACATAGTCAATAGAAAGAGAGTAACGCTTTATTAATAGTTATAATATTCTTCTGAAAATTGTCTGCATTAATTATCGTAAATTCGAATGTTTTTGAGGCAACACTTGAAGCCCTTTTCAAGTATTTCAAATGAAAGATTGTTTTCGACAAATGCGAAGGCTAATTTTCTAATTCCAAGCCTGCATGGGTTGATGTGTACACTCTTAACCTTTTAATCCCAAGAACCTTTTCTACAGGTGATTCTTGGTTCTTCCCTCTCACTTGTGGTCAACTTCTTTTGCATGATCTCTAATTACACAAACATTGATTGATGATCCTTATTGTATTACCTTACCCAACCAAAGTTTGTAAAAGTTTAAGAGAAATTCATCTAATTCTGACGTGTTTGGGAAATTGAGTGTTTGTTTACTTTTGATGGAATAAATTGAGCACTTTATTAGTCAACGAGTTGAAGCCTTCCATTACTTTTTGAATTGTAAAATTTGATGTTCATTTTACAGAAGATTCACCGTAAAAGTATTGTTGTTGAAGTAAAATGATTAAAAGAAACTTCTAAAAACCTTTTACAGAAGTATTTGATGTCAACGATTTTTCATATTGAATTTGAATGATAATAGAAATTCCGATTTTACCATCAATTATGTCTGTCTTATGTTTACGAAATGATTTCCATTAGCAAAATAAAGTCTAAAGAGAGCATAAATTAAAACTTCATATAAAAAAGTAATAAATTTATTCTAAGAAAATGCATCAAAATAACACATGAAAAAAATCAATTAATGGTCAAGTGAATTATCAATAGACTTTATCGACTGTACATCTTCCTGCATTAAACTGATTACCCTTGAAACAAAAATAGATAAAACATTGTCTAGATGATCGAGAACTCCACGCTGCAACCATTTAGGAATTGTTGTCCTGGCTTTATGAAAGCCAACCATTTTTAGAATTTGGTCAAATGCTGGAACGGATACTTGATTTGCTTCCAACCATCGACATTCTGGACTGAGAAACCAATGGATGACATTATATTCTCTCATGTCCTTCACAATTGGTGATCCTGTGGATGCTCGATTATCGGGGCAATCTACAGAGTCTTGAATCTTCTCTTGAATGTAAGAATTTATAAGCGTTGGCAACCAAGGCACATCGATAAGTCCCAGCTGAAGAACACCATGAAAGTCCGTATGGAAACTCAATTTAACTTCGGTATCGATACTTTCGTCTGCAATTTGGGGACAAACCATTGATTGTCTGTGATCTGTTGTCAATCTTGATGAGATGGAAGGAATAACAAATAATATATCTGCATCATTGGAAATTTTAAAGGGAATTTGTGTTTCACTATTTTTACTATTAGGAACGGAGAAACTTGTCAACAAAACATTATGTTTTTCTAATTTTGGATTGTTGGACTTCAAGAATGACGTTACACGATTATCTGCGGGTTTAAACGCAAAATAAAACCATTCATCGATTTTCGGATGAATTTTACTACTAGAAAGATAGTCTTTTCCTCGTTTCACTTTAACTACATACGCCATATGCGGTCGGAAATGAGGCTGACGACCGAGTTCCAAAATTAGGACTTGTCGAATATTAATGATATCCTCATTACTATTGAGAGTAAGGGTTTCATTACTTTTATTTATGGAAGATTTGTCATCTGTCATTCGTTGGGCTTCTGTCTCGAAACTTATCGTAGGGTATTGAATATTGAATACAGCCCAATCTGGAGCCGATTTGAAATTTCCCGCAAAACAGGCTACTCCTAAACTACGACCGATAAGTTGTAAAGATCCTCCAACAATTCCAAGATTTAAACAGCCAGGCGGGAGAATACTATGTATCTCTGGGCTGTCATCAGCGTAACATGGCAATCTTAAAAACGAATTCATTGCTAGATTATAAGTGGACTGCCAATGACGCTGAAATACCCTACAAATAAAATCCATTGTATCTTCTGTTCTTGAAGAAGCATTAGCAGCAGAATATGTTCTCAAATGGAATCCAAATCTGTCTGATGAAAGAAACGACTTTTTACTCTCTCTAACTTGTTCAGTGAAATATTCCGTTAACTTGTTACCCGATTTTATTAAATCCGGAGTGGTTGTACGACCAATTGCGAACTGACATTGATCCCATTTTACTTCTCCTTGAACTAAAATAACGACACAAGCCTGATCACTATTTGCTGAGACTAAATTGAATATCTTTGATTCTTTATTAACAACATTTTTCGACAATTGACGTGACACTGAGTTTTGCCATTCATCGTGTAACTTCAGTTCAACACAAGATATTCTACTCAACAGAATATTTGTATTCATGTATTCGATTCTCGTTTCGAAGTGGCCAACGGTACCAATAAGTCGATGCTGAGGTTCAGAATTACTATCTTCTTTTATATGTAGACCAACATAAAGATCTGATAAACCTATTTCTCCACCGACAATACCATCTTTACTATTGAATCTAGCATCACTTATGCCGATTTTGATTTGATTGTTTCGACACTTCATACTATCCATCATTAAATGACCACGACTGTAAATTTTCATCAAATAAAAATTAGTAATTCCCATAGCACTTCCCATTGACATTTCAAAGTTTACCTTATCCAGATTAAAAGCGAAAAGAAGCAATGATTGCCACGTTGATGAAGTTAAACTGCATGATTTACTAGTATCTTTTGTTGATGGTTTCGGAAGAGTTGACTTATCATCAACTTTCAGATTAGGTTTTGATGTATCCACTCTATGCACTGCTGGAGTCATTAATTTAGGTCTCATTCGTTGAAGTGAAGAGTCGATTGCAATATATTTGTTTTTGTCTCCTGAACTTAATCGACGATGATGATTTTTATCACCATGGACTTTGGAATCTAAATTTCCAGGAGTATCTCCAGAGATTTCTAAAGATGGAACTGTTGAAAGATTACGAACTGATAGATGAGTATTGCGGTCATTTAAAGAAATATCTGATAAAAGGGTGGCTGAGACATCGGCAGATTGTGGAGGTACCAAACCAGGGTCATCTCCAAGAAATAAACGACGAGCTAAAGAACTTCTATACCAAGCGATTGGAATCGCTAAAATTTCTTGAGTTCTTCTAATATCATATTTAAATTCTGCGGAACCAATATCACATATAGCAGATATTTTAATATTATTATTAGTTGTCATGCTATCAGAAGGATTAGAGGGTTCGGCATACATTGTTAACTGTCTCATTCTGCATAAATTTATCCTAACATTTTGTACAACTAAAGTTAATGAATGATTAGCATCGATTGGACCTGATACATTTCCATATGGATGAAAAACAGAAATTTTAAACTCTTTCATTATACACGTCATACTCAGTCCACCCTCAGCAAACAACTGAGCATGATCAAGTGTATGCTGTCCCTGTAATTTCTGGTTATTATCAAGAAGATTATTATAAGAGTTATTACGGATTACTGGGGTTTCATTTTTATCGGATGTTAGATCTAATTGACTGCGTTTTGTGGTAAATATCAAATCCACAGAGGGTAAAAACATTAAACACTGCACAGGAGAAACAGGAAGACAAACAAATCGTAAAGTAGATGGTTCTACGTTTATGTGGACAATAACATCAACTGGTAACGATTCATTGAGCAAACTCGTTGATTCATTACTATTATTACTTTGATTTTCACTGTTTTTATCAAAATCTATATCTTCATTTAAAACTGGAAGAGCCTCAAGAGCTTGTTCTACAAAATCAATTAATGATGGATGGACAAGTAAATCCTTTGGTAATTTTTTTAATAATATTAATGCATACAAATCTGATTTCTTTTGTTTATTTTTTTGAGAGCCTAATTTACTTTCTGTTGATTTTGGGTCGTTAGCTGGTAAAATTTCTGACTTGGAGTTATAAAATAATTGCAATCCGACAGCCGGTATGTAAAACACAGAAATTTCCAAAGCCATTTGAGTATAATTCAAGGAATCTTTATAACGTTTAATGATAGCATTTAACTGTTCTTCTTCGCTATTTAAAATACACATAGTTCCGTTACGATTAGAACGTAATTCAGGAAGAGGTTCTAATGGATTCATAAATTTATTAATTGTTTGGGTTGTATCTGATTGACTAATTTTTGGATGAAGAACACAACGACCTGAATCAACATGAATGTTTAATTTCAATTCCATTCCAATAACTGATTCCGATTTTTCCGATTTAATCTGTTTATCCTTATCCTTCGGATGACGCATCACCGGAGTTTCATTAACATCATCAACACTAATTCCTTCTACAGAACTAATGGCATCTAGAAATTCATCTGTGTCATCAAAATAAGCTGATTCGACTGAAATGGTTTCAGGAGCATCAAAATACATTGAATCTGCACGATGAACATTTGGGGGAGTTAACTTTTTAGTTATGTTAAGAGTAGATGGTCGAGTTATTTGATTAGATTTCATTTCTTTAGGGGACTGCATACCTTGTCTTTTCCTGGATAATTCTTCTTCGCTAATGGACTGTCGGTTAGAATCTCGTTTTAACGTAGACGAAGCAGTTCTACAATCGACTGAATCTATATTCGTAACTTTCATACTCATCCGAATAGGTGGAGATGGATAGGAACCATAAAATCGATTAGTACTTAAAGAACCACTTCGTTTAATAGAATGTTGTCTCGGCTTGGGAAAGATTTGACTTAATTTTGTCCTTTTGGTTTTGAGTAAATCTAATGATTTCCTGTGATTAGCGTTGTGTTTTGACAGATCAAGGCCGTCATCTATTATTTCTGTTAGGGAATTTAAATTAATATGTTCATGAGGACTATCAAATAGCTTTGTTGGTTGACTTTGAAGTAAAATACAGTCGGATCTGACATTTGACATTCGAGGTGAGGCACTTTGATTCATAACTTGATCTTCGATATCTGATTCATTAAGATTCATCATTGATGTCAAAATTATTGAAAGTGTTTTTAATCTGCGACCGATATTCCAATCTAGATGTGTATCTAAGCCACACATTTTCCATATCACATCTAATTGAAGTCCTTGGGTAAAATCACCGTCTTTCACTTTAGAACAAACTTGAAATGTACCATTTGGTACAACACAACCATTCATTACAACCAGTTGATCTTTACCATTATGGGAAATAAGAAATCGTTGTACATCTGGTTTCCAGTCGTCAGCACCAACATTAAATTCTTCATCAAACCTTATGCAAAAATTAATGAATTCTCCTTCACCAACAAAGTCTTGTTTAAAACATGAAGACAATCGAGCATTTTTGAGAGTTATAACCATGTTTGTACGAGGATCATATTCAGTAATTGTATTTGAAGCTGGACATAATGGGAAGCAAATTCCAAGGTCATCAATCATCAGTTGAACAAAAAGAATGTCTTGCTTTGCATTGCTTGAATAAGAAGTATGTCCACATCCAGTACTGCCACTACTGGGGGTCGCTTCTTGATGCAATGGGGTATAGCTTCTCGACTGATAATTCGGCAATGAGCCACTGGGTGTACAAGGCTGAGAATGCAGTGTCATAGTTTTCTTCCATTTTTCAAATTCTTCTTTATATAATTTCCAAATCAGGAGTCCTTTATCAAAAGCAACCGGTTTAATCCAGAAAATTGGACGAATTAAAGAAATTAAATAGGCCTCCCTATTTTCATTAGATGATCGATTCGAAGTTTCTTCAGTAAGAAGAGACCTCAAAGAAATTCCAGTTTTGAAAAACGCCAAAGTCTTGAAGTCAGGTGGCTTTTCATGATAAACAATATCTTTCCACAATTGACCAAGCTCAACACAAATATTTTCAATTATTGTAAAAACAAAAATGGAATCTTTAAAGCCTGAAAAAAATCAAAATCAATTTTAAAATTAAAGAAAAATAAAAAGTATTTAATTATTAAATATTTGTTGAAAGAATAAAATAATGTTACACTACAAATACGTCTGTTTTTTTTTAATAATTTCGCGTTAATGAATCGATGTAATTATGAGGAGTTAGTTAATTTTTAGTTCGCTGATAAAAACTTAAATAGTTTTAACAAAAAATTATTTGGAATTGAAATCAAATTCAAAATATTAAAAATTAATTAGAATGATACTTAAATATTTTAAATTTGAATGCCTACGTTTATTATTTTACCTTATAAAATTTCAAAAAATTCATAAAAAACTCTTTAATTTCCAAAGAAATTTGACAGGCTATGTTCGGAATTTAAATTAATATCTTTATCATATGTTGTTATTATTGTTATTTATTTCGTCATCGTCTTCAAAGATAGTCGAAATTCAAAGCAATCTTAGATGTCTTATTGAATGGCAATTGTTCGAGTCAAATCAATGGGTTAGGGTTACGGTTACGGTTAGGGTTAGGGTTGGGAAAGAAATGACTCACCGTGATTGGTCGTTGGTCGTCCAATAGGAGCGAACTGGGAGGAGAGAATATTTTAGTGTTTTGAAAATCAATTTTTTGATTTAATGAATTTACAGTTCAAATATCGATTCACGATTTCTTGTTAATTGTTGAATGTTACATTTACAATCGTTACATTTACAATTGAAATGCTATTTTTCAATTTATAAAAATATGATGATGTCTTGAAATATTCTTTGCTCGAAATATTTTGTGTCCGAATGAAACAAATTTGCTCCATTGCTTTATTTTCGATACCTGATTTTGATTCTCGAGTTTATATTTTTTTATGATTCTCAATTTGATTGTTTTATTGTTGAGAATCGAGTTTTATTGTTATCGATTGACAATAACTAAAAGATTTTGATTGCTCGATGACATGGATATCTTGTAATTTTTGAAAGAAAATCATATTTTGTGAATTTAAAGGTTGTTGAATCATTTTGTAAATTAAAGATTATAGAGTTCCTATATTTTTTACTATATAAAAATGATGAACTAACTAAACAAAGTAACTTTAATACAATGAACCCAGCATACTGACATTGAGCTCCCATCTAATGATCCACTACGCACCTCTGATACCACCATCCGGTTCTCAGGGATCGAGTGGATCAGGTTATAATTTTATTTAACTTTTATTAAATATAAAATATTCATACTATCCTATGAAATGCCCTTACCAATATTGATAAATATCGTACAGAATTAGTCACCCGTATACGGGAGACACGACAATTAGAGTATTAAAGTTAATTTTAAATTGATAAAACATTTATACGACAAAATAATTTTTAAAAAATTACCTTCATTAGGAAAAAAGGTTGCATTATTTTCAGGATCTGAAATAATGTGATCCATTTTTTTCAATTTCTCTGAAGATCGACGGCTTTTGTTGTCTATAGTTGATGTTTTTACTTTTATTTCGCCGTGACTAGAATGTACTCTATTTGATAATTCAATATCGATTTGTTGGGTCTCAAATTTGACGGCACCACTTTTTGTTGTTGCAATTAATCGTATTCCATCCATAGATACTCGAAAGGAAAACTTTGTATTGCCTCTGGCAGCCCTGTTGAGTAATTTGTTATCTCCGGAAAATGATTTGCTAAACTCTTCATTAATTTGAGTATTAGGTTTGATTTGATCCTCTCCAGCCATTTTTTGAATAACTTCATTGATTTCTTTTACAAAAAGTTGGACAGTAACAACAATATAACTTAAAAGAGAAGTAGCCAAAGTATGTTCAAGAGTTGAAATAGATGCAAAAATATCAATATAACTTCCTTCTTCTGTAACAAGGTCCTGAGTCAACTTTCCCTGATTTAGAAGAAATTTTCCTCCAATTGAAGTTTTCTTGGAAATATGAGTATTAATTCTGGGTAATTTTATCGATACACTTTTTGGTACTCCTGGTGGAGGATTTTCCGAAATAAAGCTCAGATAATGGTTTTTAATTGAAAGATTTAGTTTACTATCATCTGCAGCAATTTTTCCATTCATATAAACAGGATCTAATTGGTACCGTGCCATTAGTGTTTGATGGAGTGCAACTGAAATAGTAAGTCCTTTGGACATTCCAGTAATAACCATCTGCATCTGTTTAGGAGGACTAGGATTTTTATTAGAATGATCAATAATTGGCCCCAATGTTTTAGAATCGACAACATCATGAGGCTGATTTGGATTAAAAGAATTCATGAGAAAGGCTACCGATTCTAGCGTTGGTGGATCATTTGATTTATCCCCTGTTACTCCAGCACCACTTGATCCACCGCCCTCCCAGAATTGTGGATGACTATGATAATTAGACATAATACTGTACGGTCTGAAAAATTCAGTCATAGTTGAACTAATTCTCTTTGCACTTCTTTGCATCATATCCTTCAGTTTAACTGGATGATGTGGTAAACCGATATCAAATTTTCCTAAGCCGAAAAAACAAGAATTTTTATCAGATTTCTTCTTTCTATTCGAAGAGTAAACGAAATGAGATGGACTACCTTTAATGTGAACTACATCCAGTTTTTGAGTTGGAATTTCTTCAAAAAGCACTGTTTCTAACTCTCCACAATGTACACTAAAGCTGTGGTCTGAAGACTTGTCAGTAAACATGCCTCGTCCTTTCACTCGAGATTTTTGAGAATACGAACAATGTAAGTTAAGTAGTTTCCCATCAAGATTTAATTCACTTAACACAGCACTTAAGCCCATCTTTTTAACTTTACCAGAGCAAAAAATTACTAAAGGAATTCGTTCACCATGAACCCATTGAAAAGTAAATTTTTGAATTGCAACTTGACCTCTATCAGTAGTATCCAAATTCTTTTGATTAACAGATTTACCAGGAAATGATTTAAATGATTTGCTAATTGGCGTATCAGGATTAGCATCATTATCTAAATGTCTTTTTAGTCTATGTGATTGAGGTGTTTTTTTGGAGCAAGATGGGTTTAATGAACAGTGAGAGCCATTGTGACTGGATGTTTCATTGACCTCTTCTTTAATGGTTGGCATATGCGTACCACCAAGTGATGTTAAATTAAAAGGATTGGCTTGCAAGCTAAATGAACGACGATTCATATTAAGAAGGGCATTATTTGGAGGTTTAGGTTGACTGACAGTTTTCAACTCAGGAACTCGCGAATAAAGGTCCAATAAGCTATACATCTGACGCCAACATACAGGAATATCTTCTTGGTCGACATCAAGAAGCATATCAGGAGGATAACTGAAATCTTCATCTTTCCCAATGTTTTTTATACTATCAGATTTAGCATTCGTTAATAATGTTGAAAAGTAATTATCCTGTTGTTTAGCCTCAATAGATGAGTTTGTTGTTTCTCCAGTAGTAACAGTGTCGTTTGAAGATCCTACAAAAACCATTTAAATTAGTATATTATACAACAAATTATTTAGAAATTAATAGAGAATATTTTTACAAATTACTTTCATTTAAAAAAAGCTTTCTAATATTTAAAATATATCCAATAAATCTATGAATAATATTTATTGTAACAGTCAATAAAAGTTCTTATATGATAAAATATCTTAAGGAATACTGGAATCAAAATTATATTTAGGGGTATATTAAAAAGAAAAAATTTACCCTTAGAATTTTGCTTTTGATGACGTTTGGAATAAATATTTGGCCAATCATTTTGCTTCCTGTTATCAATATCTTCTTTAGCATCATTAGCACAATAAACCATAGTGACAAACTGGTGGACCAGTCTCAAAAGAGGCATATTTATATGTTGCTGAATATCTTGTATTTGTAAAATGACGATGACTTGAGTTGTGGTTGGTTTAATGTCGAGCTCATCGATGGGTTCCTAACATATCATAAAACAATCGTCATCATATTAGAAAATGATAAATTATCAAATATTGTTATTATACTATCTATTTATATAATTATTAATTATTATTTTATTATAATTTTAAAGTAGTGAGGCCCGAACACATGTCTCATTTATTTAGTCAAGGTTAAACAATTACGAGTAAAAAGAGAATATCCAAAATACTGGTTTATCTTTAGAAATTCTTTCCCATTTGTCAGTATTGACATTTTTATTTATTTTTCATGTTACCAGTTAATTGATATCGATGATCGATAAGTGAATTTGTTTTGGGTGAGTTTGTCGGCTCCCATCAAACTACCTGCTGGCTTTGGTTACATATGATTTATGATCTCCGATCGTTACAACGAGGAACATAAGACACAAGATTATTTAATCCATGTCATACTTGATGTATTTAAATATGAACAAGTTACTTTATTATTGATTTCAAACAATGTTAACAAGAGGGTTATAACAATATTTTAGAACATTACAAGATCATTAAGAGATTGAGAAAAAATATATTGCTGTTATAAATAGGCAATGATTTAAGCACTAAGATTTTTTTATTCAAATGCTATGTATATTTTATTAAAAAGTTAAGTATTCTTAATAAAACGCTATTTTCGTGATTCTAGGCGGAGGAGATATCAATTCCAATCTCAGCTGTTACCCGACGTCGTTAGTATCCTCCATAAATAATCTAAAGTATTTCGTCAGCTCAGTTTCTCGGCACATGACAGAGTGTGCCCTCTATACCATGTACAGTTGTATTGGACACAAATTGCAAAATAAAATTTCAGAATTTCCCAAAATTGAAAATATCAGGAAGGTGATCGAATCGTTCTGGAATGTTTTGAATCAAAACTTGATTAATCACAAAGTATCGATGAAGTTTTCGTACAGCACGACCATTATTCTCCACTCGTGCCTCTCAAATCGTGTGCTTTCGTCGAAAAACATAGAAAAATCTCGACAAAATGATGGATCTCTGCATTAATTACACCAATAGATTGAATCGGTTCTTAAGAATCAAGAAAGTCGTTATTGTGGTATTATTCAATCAGACTATGTAAACAAATATCATTAATAAATTTTATTTATTATATAAATTTGCTGATAATTCCGTGTCTATTAAAACGATCAATATACCACCAATAGCGATACTTTGGAGTTCTGTGTCAATGAAGTAGCATGACATCGTTTGTTGATCGACAATGTGATCAAAATCAATCAGTATCGATTGAGATGTTCTATAAGCGACGATATCATCATTCCACACGAAATACAAAAACATAGGACGGAATTGATCGAACAGACAATCAATAATGGATATCTGATTGTCAAGTTAGCCGTACAACGATGCCGCGCTCTATTTTTAATCAGGAACGAATCAAATTTTGGTAAGACATTCACCTCCAAAATATCGTTATTGATGGAAATATTGATCGTTTTACCAAATTAAATTTTTATAAGTAAATTAATGCGAAGAGGGACACATAAAATTAAAATAAATAATAGCTATTATCCTCCAAGCATTATTTTTCACATTTACTTTTAAATATGTATTTATTAAAATTTGCAAAACATACATTTTAATTTATACTTTTGTCTACGAAATTTAAAGAGGCAAAATATGGAATTACTACATATTAAAATGGTTATTTAATGTGCTTATATTTCGAAATTTAGGATTAGGTAATGAATGATTCATAACCCTTTTTCATGTGTGGTTAAAGTCCTCGATGCATACGCGATTACTACTTCTTTCTCTTCTGATATCAGACTTAGAACTGCTCCTATCGATCCGAATGATGCATCTGTGTCTAAGATGAAATTATTATTCGGGTTCACAAATGCCAATATTGGTGCACCACATAGCTTTTGTTTCAATTCGTTAAAACTTCTGTCGCACTCGTTTAACCAAAATATTTTTTTACATTTTCCGCTACATGCACTGTGCAAAGGTGCTGCTAATGCGGTGTAATTCTTGATAAATCGTCGATAGTAGTTACACAGACTTAAAAATGCTCGTAAATTTCGAGTACACTTTGAAATCGGAAAATTTTGAATTTCTGCCACTTTCAATTTATTTGTTGAGATACCTTCTTTGTTAATTGTGTGTCTCAGAAATACCAGCTCCCCCACTCCGAATTTGCATTTCCCTTGATTGACTTTTAAACCTGCTTTCTTCAGTCTATTCAGTACTTCTTCTAATAGTCTTATATGATTCTTCATTGATTTTGAGTAAATTAAGACATCATATAGGTATATTACTACTCCAGAAAATAGTAAATCTTCAAATAATGAATTCCTTATTCTCTGAAACGTTCCGGGTGCTGTTAAAAGTCCAAATGGTACACGGTTAAAACAATACTTTTGTGTTCTTGTGCAAAACGCAGTCTTTTCTTGAGAACTTTCATCCAATGCTACTTGATGGTATACTTTGCCTAAATCTATACTGGAAAAAATTCTGGAGCAACCCAGAGCATCCATTAACATTTGGCTGTATGGCATTGGAAAGGAAACTTTCTTTGATACATCATTCAATTTTCTGAAATCTAAACAAATTCGAATACCTTTCTTTGGCGTAATGACTAACCATTCACTTTTACATTTCCGAATTATTCCTGCCTTTTCTAATCCTTTCAAAAATCCTTCGATTTGACTTTCTAAATGAATCAATTGCCTTCTTGGATTCAGAAAAATCGGTTTACCTTCTGTTTCCATTTTATGGACCACAATATCCGTAAATCCCAAATCGTATTCATGTTTCAATAAAACATCATCATATCGTTTCACGAGGTCTTCCAGTCGTTTGTTTTAATCTTGCAGTTTCATATATTTCTCCACTATCATAACTGACTTCTGGGTAGGTTTTTCAAGTGTGATTCCGAATTTATGCATGACATTAACACCTCCAATGACCGCCGGTCGGATTGCTTTCACCACTAAAAAATCTACCGCATGGAACTCTTCTTTCCATTTCAACTTCATTGCCATTTGTCCCGTACACTTATGGCCTTCTGAAAACGCTCCATTTAGTATAATTGGGCTCTTTTCTAATCTGGGTTGTCCAATTTCCAACCAAACATTCTCACTAATAACTGAAACACCCGCTCCACTATCCCACAGAAATAATACATTGTGATTGTCCAGTTTAACATCGCTCCACCATCTACCATCTGACCCCTCTACTATCTCTGCAATTCGATTTTTTGGATATTTTATGCCGACTCCACAGACGAAATGGTCACCATGGAGTCTCTGGCATTTAAATCATCTTCATATTCATCTTTACATGATACGATATCCACGTTTTCTTCATTGTACACATCTTTGATGCATACTACATTAACATTCTTAATATGATTACAGCTTCTGAACCCATGTCCACTTTTTCCACAGATTAAACAACGATTATTTATAGGACAATCTTTCCTCAAATGTCCATATTTTCCACAGCAATAACAATCCCCTCTGGTTAAAGGCTCCTCTTCTGGAGTCGGAAGTCTCTTTATTTTGCAATATAACTTCCTTGCTTTGTACCAAGCCGGATTCCACATCTGACATTGGTTTCTTACCCTCTTCTGTTGCATTCTTTCAAAGAATTTTCGCTTCGTCTATCAAAAAATAGTTACACATTTCTGAGAATGTTAACCCAAAAAATTCTGAGCATTGACATATGTCTCTATACCATATTTGACCTTCTTCAGAATCCACTCCATTGTACTCCTTCATTTTATTCTCGAGGGTTTCCTTAAAGATTGATGACAGTTCTAGTATAGGAAGCCTCAAAACTTTTATTTGAACACCAGTGTGGTCGCTAGATAAATATCCAGGTTTTACTTCAGGATTCATAATATCAACAAGTAGAATTTATTTAATATTTACAATCTTTTTAGAATACTTAAATAAAATAATAATCACAACTTGGATAGAACTGGAACATGTTCCCTATTGGAAACTCCAGTTCTAGTTGCTTTGACGTTTAAATAAAAAAATTTTCGATTCTATTTTATAAATAAACAATAAAAAAATTCTATTTTTTAAATGTTTCCAAAAAATATTACTTAATTGTTATCACAAATTAATAGAAACTTATAAAATAAATTTACATCTGCTTTCTCTTCAAATCCTATTATATCCCTCATCGTTACTTTTGTTGAGAATCCTTGGCAAAGAAAAGTTGACTGATTCATTAAACCCCTTGCTTTGAATCTTGAACTGTAATCAATCATTCTTGGTAAAGACATTAATTGATCACTGTTTCTCGAATTCGAATCCGGTTCTATAGGCTGTTTATTATATTGTGCTAGGGGATTACTTTCAGATGGAATAATATCGATTCTGAACGAGTCCAATAAACCATTGGCCCCAAAATAGCCACCAAATTTTTTCATTAAAGTAGTTCGTCTGACTCCCTGGGTAAGGACGGTTATAATTTAGTGACAAATAATACTAATAATAAATCATCACTTTTACGTGCAATCCGACAATTTCTAAAAGTGGTCTGAAAATTTTTTGGGCTTCTTCCATGTACCGGAATTGGGCTCGGATGAAATTGGCTTGCTTAAACTGGTTTGTTACAAATGCCGTATTATTATTATTATCGTTATTTGAAAATTGATTGGAAAACTGCGGCTGCTGAACAAGGGGGGTAGTAATTGGATAGTTTTCTTCAAACTTAATACATAAACAAATTAAAATTAGGGATGTTTGAAATAAATTTATATAAAAATTAGTTTTAAAAATTATCGATTGAAAAACGAAAGGAAACATAAATGAACCTCATCCTGTGGATCGAGCTGGAAATCAACTGGACTATTTTCATTGAGATCTTTCATAAATTTACTGTTTGATGCCTTGTTTGCGTCATGGAGAAACCTTTCCATTATCGGATTTTCGACATTAACATTATCAATATCTGGATTTTCAATTCTTTCAATATTGTCAGATTCAGGTGATTTATCCGTACAGGGTTCTTGAATGTTATAATGGTATAAATGACTAGCAGCAGACGGCACATGTACCAGATCACCAGGAGTACAAATTCTTTGAATACTTCCAACATTCATATGATTAAAATTACTAATATCATTTACATGCTGAAACTGACTAATCTTTAGCAGTGGATCTACTTCAACTAAATGTTGCCAGTGACGAGTAAGTGCGAGAATTCCCCTTTGTAATGTCACAGTTTGGGGTAAAGTATCATCTTTAAGACTACGTTCTATTTCCATAATTAAGTTATTATCCGATTGAAGATACATTCGTATTAAAGTAAAAATTTGGCATGTCGGTTCGTACCTTATGGCTCTGGCAAGACTGGTACGCCATTTATCATAGAAATTAAAAGTCTAAAAAGAAAACAAAAGTTAAAAATAACTTAATAAATTTTATATGACATATTTTAGTATTTTGAAATATATCCTTGCTTAAATCAGATTATATCCATTCGTATATAACTTTAAAAACCTCACGATTCTCAGTACATCATTTCCATATCATAATATATTTTCATACTTCAAAAGATTTAACTTGAACAAAATCAACAAAAAACTTCATGAAACCCCTTTATATTTAAACTTTCTTATTAAAGAAAAAATATTCGACTTTCAGATGTTCAACTTTAGATTATTAACTGTATGATGTATTAAAAAGTTTTATATTTATCTTAAATATAAAATTTATAGCTATATATAATGATTATATGGTTCTATGATAAAATACAGCATTAGAAATATGAAGTGAAAAATACAGTATGATAAAAAATATTGCGGATTGTAATGAATATTGTATGTGAATGCGGTATGTTTATTTGAATATGTTGAACTTAGAATGGCGATTCCCAGATGAAAATCATTATTTTTTGTATTTTTGATAATTGACCATTTAAACATAATAATAATAATAATAATAAAATAATAATATTCTAATTAATTAACAATTAAAATCAATTTTCATGTAACTATTTTTAAAAAAAGAATAGTATTTAAATGGATATATAGTGAAATAATGAAGTTTACAATATTTTATTTAAAAGATATTTTTATAAGTATATAAAATTTGAAAATAGAGTTTTTATAATATATTTGTGTTTCGTAAGTTCAATATAATGAAATTTAAATTTAAATACATTTTTACAATATTTTAAAATATTTATAAAAGAATCAAAATAGAAAGGTACTTAAAGTTCTTATAATGAAATGGTGTTTAAATAATTTTAAGTAAATTCTGAGGTTTTAGAACGATCGTTAAAATTATTGATTTTGATAAATATTCTTGAAATTAAAAATATTAAATATTTTAGAAAATTTAAAGAAAAATTGTTCGATATTAGTAAAAAGACAGAAATAAAAACTTATTAGAATTACATCAAATTGCGAAAAACCTTATGTCAGTTGTGGTGTTAATAAATGTTTTCATAAAAATTGTGTCAGTGCTCTTAGCAAGGCGACATACGACCACGCGACACTAATTTTCAGAGAACCGGAGATATTCGACGGATCAGAAACAAAATAAGAAGAATTCCTACTAAGCTTCGATAGATACACAAAATTATGGGATTTAAAGAAGAAAGAACAACGATATTAGTGAAAGCATTCATGACGCCGGAGACAATAAGCAAATATGATAAAAAAACCATGAGAAAATTTGGAAACAAGGATAAGAAAAGCAATCTATAAAGAGAAGAATATCGGCAAAGGAAACTATAACCACAAATTAAGTTGAAGGTGACAAATAATTTCGAAGTGACAGCTAAGTACAATCAGCTATGAAGAAAAGGCTAGTTGTTCCTGAAATTGATAGCAACTGATTATTATTTAATTTTATTTAAATTTTAATAATTAATTTATTAATTAAAACTTAGTAGTTTATGTATGTTATCATTAAAAATTTATGTTCGTAATAATCTGTAAATAATATACAAAAAGGAAAATAAAAACAAAATTCATCCATTAAAAATATAATGGAGACAAATTTCAGAGTAGTAAAACCTCCTTTATTAATGGTGAAAATCCTCGAAAACCTGGTAAAATTGGTAAACAAATATATGATTCACTGATAAAAATTGTTGAGAGCCAGAGACAAATTACAAAAAATATTAATGAGTAAAGTAAATATTCGTACTTTACTTATTGTCATTAGCATCATAAAATTATGCTTCCACTTCATGTCACGATTTTAACTGGTGAAATGAAAAATAGCCTACTGAAATATTGCAGAGGGAACTCTCAGATTTTAGGAGAGCGTTTCTGGGATAGTATCATAACCATGTATGAGACACCGTTATCATTGTATGATCCAGAATCTAAAGGTTAATCTTTAGAGTGGAAATTCCATAGAGAGGTCAACTCTAAGAAGATGAGGTCTTTATTAAGACATCGAATAGTTATCATATTGACTGTCTTTATGGATGCTAATTGCCTTAGCCTTGCTGATTTTTTTGTAAATAATATTTGAATCAACAGCTCATACTACTCTAATCTCGTACAACAAACAAAAAAGCTCCGAAGAATAAGCAGAGTATATGAATTTTATTATTTACACGACAACGCACTTATTCACACAAGCGAAGTTTCATTGAGTAAAATTGAAGGTGTAAATGAATTGCATCCCCCTGCTCCATACAATCCAGATTTAGTCCCATCGGACTTTTACTTGTTTAATAATCTTAAAAGAACCCAGAAAGATCAGAAATTTGCATCAAAAGAAGATTTGAAATATACAGTGACTCAATTTTTTACTAAAACAGTCTTCCAACTTCTTCAAAATCGCCTTCAAAAACCTAGTCACATGCATGAAAAAGTTTGTTGTTAAAAGTGGAAATGATTTTGAGAAAAAACCTTCCCTGAATGCTTTGTTGCAAATACAAATTATATTCGGCTTCACTTATTTCTTTCTATAAGAGTCTCACTACTATTGGATGCACCACGTAAATGAAGATTTAAAGTACTGTTGTCCTTTAGAAGCTCACTAACTTCATCACTTACTTATATCATCAAAATAACAAAAGTAGGTTAAATTTAATTTCTATTTAGTATTTAGTGGAATATTTGAAAACAATAAGAAATTCAATCCTGTATCTTCTCTTTAATTTCTCAAGTCTATAAATATCATAGTATAGTAGGGGATAAATCAATAGTCACCCCCAGAAACCTTTAGGTCTTTTTATAGAAATTTTTGCTTAAATGTTTCAAATTCGCATATACATATAAAATTTCTTACTTTTACAAGGAAAGAGATATTCAAAGACAGTAACAACTATTTAATACTTTTTATTTCCAAGATTTACAAGAAATTTACATAATGAATATCCGTTTAAAAAATAATACATTAAAATCAAAATTTGGTATTACAACATTTTGCTGAAATAATGGCTTGTACCCTACTGTGGCATTGACTCAATCAACTTTCGACAGGTATCCGTAATAGAAATATCCCTGATCCAAGCAGATAAGAGAAGTAACGAGTCCTTCTTTAGTGGAGATTGTTTCCTTTCGTAACCTGCGCTTGAAAATAGTTCAGATGGTCTCAATCGGGTTGAGATCTTGGCTATTACCCGGCAATGGTAAAACTGCAACATGATTGGTGGCGAGGCATTGCATGGATTTCCTGCTGAAGTGGCAAGGTGCCCAATCTTGCATAAACACAAAATCACCAGTAGGAAACCACTTATGAGCTTGGGAATCATCTGAGTTGTGAAACTTCTACATATTTGTCTGAGTTTATAGTTTTCTCTACAACATGAAACATATCATTCATTACCTTTGCACTCATTATGGACCACACCATCACCTTTATAGGGAACTTTACTGTGGGTCTTGTGCAACTTTCATGCCAGACTCGAGGCGTAGATGTTGCTTCACACTGAAAAGAGGATTCGTCTGAAAAACAAACTTCTGACCAATCCTCGACATTCCACCAGCATGATCATTGGCCCACTGGAGACATTTCAGTTAGTAAAGGCTTAGGAACTGGTTTTACAATCATAACTTCTTGTTTTTTGAGTCTACGTTGCACTGTTTTGTAGGACACACTTGACACTCCAGTAGTTTGAAGAGCACCAGCCAATTGATGTGAAGGTGCTTTGGGGTTATGTAGCGCAAGCCGACGAATTCGGCGGTCTGCCTGCAAGGATATTGCTCTTTTACGTCCACATCGCCCAATTCGAGAAATACTGGAAATATCTTGTTTCTGGATACGCTGGACGGTCCTTTTAAAGACTCCAATATGAATTGAATGTCTGCCACCTTTAAGAAAAGCAAGAATTTTTTTTGTGACTCTGTAGTATCTTTCTTCTTTCGCATTTCATAAACAAGTAAATAAATGAAATATGATTATGTTTCTCAGGATTAATGTGAGAATGACCTGTTTTATACCCAGTAACTGGTTATTTCCATGTGAATAAATTTATCTTCTTGTTACTAAGTCATAAAAGCTTTCGTAATGACACAAATGTTATTTTGTGAGCAGCGTTATTTGCTAAGTGAACAGCTAATCAATTGGCAAAATCTATTATTATCAAAATTATGCAATCATAATTGTCATTACTGGTCATGATAATAATAATGTACAATGCCAGGTAAATTTATTTATTAGCTTCAAAATGAATGAAATAAAAATAAATGAACATATGTTATTGTGTTTTTATATTTCTTTCCTTGTAAAAATACGAAATTTTATATGCACATGCTAATTTGAAACATTTAAACAAAATTTTCTGTAAAAAACCAAAATTTTTATGGGGGTGACTATTAATCTGTCCCTACTGTATATTATATCATTGAACAGATCTATATTTTGAGATAATTTCCCTGTTAACTATGTTTTTTGATTCTCTTCAATCTTTTTGGTGAAACCTTTCGAAATACTGAAATCGATCATTTTAAATACATCTAACAATCATAAACATTCAAACAAACGTAAAATCAAAATTTACAGATA
>MQRK01231475.1:4374-28389 GCA_001938485.1 Girardia tigrina
ACTATTCAATATATTTGAAATTAAATAATTGATTTTTAAAGAGGAATAATATATCTGTCAAGAAATACCTTATTTTCATACGATAGTTCAAAGTTAAGTTATACGCGATTGAAATGTAATGTGTGAAGTTTGACCCGTTTCATATCGAACAACCTAATACATATATATAAATTGACCTAAAAAGGAGTCGGAGTTGAACATTTTTAGTCCGAATCCGCAGCCTTAAAAAACTTCTGCGATCTACAATCAAACAACTCACGATTGACCGTTGGCCCACCACGGCCCTATATTATAAAGTCTTAAAAAATATGGTTTTAGAACGATGTACTAAATATGTTGGAGAATTATCATCAAGGTATTTTCATTTTGAACGAATCTATATTAAGTTCAAGACAACAATGGAGACTCTATGTATTAAATTATAATTAAAACCAACATCAAATATTGTTAATTGTATTTATTAGTTTCATCATACACATAAGACAATAACCGCAATTTGATAATTGAATCAATAAATAAATGAATGAATAAATTAATTTATATTATATTTTTCTTTTAATAATAATAATTGGAATTTAGAACCCATAAATTTGGAAAAGAAAATAAATTATTTACAAGCTTTCAAAATTTATATGATTTTTAATAAATATTTAAAATTAAAATTTATTTATTATTGAAAATTATTGGCAAAACTTTCATTTTTTCTTTTCTTTTTGCAAAATAAAATAATTTATGTTTTTTTTAGTTGAAATTTATAAAAATTAAATGTTTTTGAAAATAAAATTGAATTATATTTGATAGAATTTTCTAATATAACAATATTAAATTTCTTTAGGTAAATTAATTATTTTAAAAAGATATATTATACTTCATTAATTATTATTATTATCTAAATTCATATAAAAAGCTTTTATCATATTTGTAGTTTATTAAAAAGCCAAATATTCAAGTTTATTTGAAGAGATAATTAAAATAAATAAAAAAATTTAATTTTAAAATAAATATAGTTTTTTTCTATCGCAGAACTTTTAATTTTCATTTGCTAAAAAGTCTTAATTTTGGCTTAAGACTTGAATCATAAACTAATAAATTAAGCATTATTTTTTAATATGCCAAAATGTTTCTTTAATTCTTTTTTAAAGGTTTTTATGGAAGATTATTGTTCAAAAGAGAGGTTTAGTTAGGATTGAACATGGTCGAATTTAGTTGATTTGTATATATATATATATATATATATATATATGTGTGTGTGTGTGTGTGTGTTAGAATTTTAACAAAAAGAAGAAAATAATTGAATAAAAAAAGTAAAATTTTACTTTTCAAAAAAATTACTTTTTGAAAAGTAAAATTTAATTTTAATTAAAAGTTTTATTGTTAGACTGGATGAATAGATAAAAATTAGTGAGTTTATTTTAAAATCTTTGTAAAAGTAAAGTTTTTTTACTAAAAGTAAATCGATGATTAGAAAAATCTCGCCTCGATGTCGACGATGACGGCCAGATGAAATGGGGTGGCGGACAGCGTCAGAATGGAAAAATTAAGAGAACGTTAAACCATCCTCTTTAGGGCAACAAATACTGATTGTTAAACAATAATCCGCAATGGCGTTTGGAGAGTTGATCGGAGAGTCATTGAAGCCTGTAAAAAATTATATTCGTCTTAATAGCAAACATAGGATTTTACGGTACAGTTATCTCTACTTATTATTAAATTTTGCGTGTAACGAGCATTGAAGATGGTTCATATTATACGTACACGTAAAAAAGTGGAAAAGTATATTGCATGTCGCACTCATTTATAACACGAAATTTTTATTTATTTTACAACATTTATTTTTACGAGCCAAAAAGGCTTATAATGCAGTAAAGATTTTAATTACATGAATTTACAAAAAACAATCTGGAATTACAAGTGTAGTTTGTAAAAAATCTATAGATTAAAATCTTTTATAAAAAACATTAGGATTATTTAAAATCCAAAAACTACATAAAGTGAATAGATTTTCATTGCTTATATAATTAATAACTAAAAAAAGTTAATTAATTAATAACTAAAAAAAACTCTAAAAGTTAGAAAAACATGTTACGAGAGTTTTCCATTTAAAAGCCACCCCAATATATATATATATATATATATATATATTTATGGGGACTTTTATACGGAAAAACTCTGGTACATTCAGGAAGATAGAGTCGCAATAGGTTCACCATTAAAAGAAAGTTGGAGGAATTCAATCGACGTTCGTTGAACTTCCTTTAAACTTAGAACTTTAGATCATAAATATAAGTAGTAATATAAGTATTGATTTTAGAATAAATTATTTTTCATCAAACAGTAGATCAACGAAATTAATCAATAACAAATGAGTAATAAAGAATATTCCCCGGTTCCCTTGAGGAAAGAAAGAGAACGGCTAATTTATATATACATTATGTAACTTTGTCGATTTTTGAGTATAAATATATAAATTTCAATATAAATATGGATATAAAAATATGTCATGAGGAAGAGAGGGTAGTTTAAAGAATTATAATACAAGCATCAACGTTGGTATCAAATTTTATTAAGTCTTGCTTGTTGCCTTCAAATAATAATAGTATTATTTATATATTTGGTGAGGGCTATTATACTATATATTCAACCTGCTAGGAGATGGTGCTCAACTCCGAATGCGAGATAGATTCCATAATTTAATCCATAACAGGAGTATCGTAGAAAAGAGACTGATAATCTATTAAAATTGATGAACCGAGAATGAAAATGGTCAAATGTCACTACGAGCTTTGTTAGAAGCCCTTTGTAGAAGAAAAGAAGCTCAAAAGACATATTAAAATGGATCATGAAACGCCACTGGACAAGAAGAAACCTTATCCATGTCAGTACTGCTCCAGGAACTATGCATCAATTGGTGGCTGATCAGACACTACAACACAGATAATATGGAAGAAGCAAATCAATGCCCTCAAATCCAACAGAAGCATCATAGAAGAAAGACATGTAACTGTTGCGATGGCTATTTGTGTGTTAGGATAAAACTGATCAGTGATACCAGGACGAAAGAAGACAATCCTACAATTAAAAGCAATATTCAGGTGGACCGTCGATACGAATGTTTCAACGAATCTCTCGGAAACGATCTCGTTAGAAATCTTAAATTTCCGTTTAATGGATTTATCTGAAAAGATAATTTCAACTTTCCATTCGTTGGCTGTTCAAAGTACATGAGAACGGCCAAAAGAATGATAAATCATAGAACATCTGAACATGGTTGGTCGTTTTTTACTGGGGGTTCGAAAAAACATCGTAAGCAGAAAGTTGAAAACCTGGAGGGGCTGTTGGTGCTTTTTAGTTGTGGTGGACACTCTGACACTCTATAGAGTCTACGGATCATTACCATTGAAAGAGAGGGGAGACTCACTGTATATTCAACGATAACAAGAGAGACGATTCATTTACTGTTTTCAACCTATAAAAAGAAAGAAATCATATGGCAACCAAAATCATTGTAGAATCATTCTTCCTTTGTAGCACATCCACTATGTCAAACATATTGAAATGTTTACTCTTCTAAACCAGCTGGACTTCGAAATTTAGGTTAGAAACTCTTGAGTACAAAAAATAACAAAACTATTTTCTTTCCTAATCAGTTGCATTTCCAGAATTACAATATGCAATGTCATTTAAATATTTTTTACTCTAGTCAGAATGAGCATCGGACTTAACGAGCCACATTCGAAGTCCCTTCTATCTCACTATACGATTTTATATATACGATTTTAATACATTTTTAAATTTGTTTTTCTCTACTAAAATTCATATTAAGGATTATAATTTAGATTATTATTGAACTATGAAGAAACTGCAAAATGTACTTTGTTTTTAGGAATTTAACAACTTGTATGTACTTTGATTAAAAAAAACAGTGAGCTTCAAATTATAATTTTTTAGTTTACAAAAAAATGCTGTTACATTAGATAATTACAATATTTCCTTTAACAAAACAAATTCACAATTCTAATGTATCTTATCCCTTTTGTTCTTGAAATCCACTTTATTTATTGCAAAACAACATTAAGACTTTTATTGAAGTTAACCTTGAAGTGCTTCGTGTATTCTGGTGGAATAATAATTGCAATTAATATATGAAAAAAAAGGATGAAAACATTAAAAATTAATTGAAGAAAATCATTTGAGATAGGTACGATAGAGTAAGTTTTGTATATTCTAAGAGATTTCAGTTATAATTGTCTAACATCTTTTACATAAAGGATTGAAATGGGTTTCAGATTTTTGTAACCTTTACAGTAGACCTCAAATAAGGATTATCATTATCATAATTTCTGAATATCTTCTTTCCCTCTGTTTTTTATTTGTATTCCATTTTTTCGAGTTTTAGGTTTAAAGAATTTCCCAAGCAGGAGAGTCAGTTTACCGGGAGACTAACTTCCACCTGGCCTCTATATTGATCATGATGGCGCTAAAGAGGATAATAAAGTTCAACAAACCTAAAATGTTTAATAACAAAACTGACATTGTAAAAGAATTATTTCTAGTACGAAGACTTAAGTGCTAAACTAAAACTTCGAACCTTAAATTAAATTATGGATGAAAAAAAACATTCTATGAAGCAATTTCAATATTTCGATAGAATTTTTTATTTATTATATTTATTGTATATAAAACATCAAAATAAATGGCTTTATACAATGTATCAAATGTAAAGCCAGAAATGTTTTTTTATATTATTTCCTTATTTTATCATTTTACACAAATCTATTTCAATAGGTTATAAAAGAATTATTTATTATAAATAGAAAATAATAAACAATTCTGCGTAATTGTTACAATTCACACAAAGGTAATTATGTTTTATTTATTACTTTAAACAAAAACAACAAATATATTGTTTTACAAGTTTGTTATTTTTGAGTTAATTATGTTTATCTTATATTTATGAATTATATCTTCATAATAAATAATAATACAAATAGTCAACAATTTGTTTTAAAATTTTATCAAACGATTATATATTTGACATTTCAATATTATTAAACGGACCAAGCTGAACAACAGTAATATTTATAAATTTGAAAGATATATATATATATATATATATATATATATATATATATATATAAATACATGGCATTCAGAAACGTATTTTTAAAGTCCTTTTACTCAATCAATTTTCTCCAAACTTTGCAGATTTACTCATTTTCGATGACAATAAATAATAAAGTGATAATTTGATCAAAGAAAACTTTTTAAAATCCCGAAATTGGAACAAAATGGTCCCATCGGAGTTCCTGAACAATATTAGCATAAAAAGATCTACTTATAAATTATAAGTAGTTTATATTACACAAAAAATTAATTGAAAAATAAATAAAGTCCAGTAAACCGATTTAAAGTCTAACTAGTAAATCAAAAAAATTATATCCATGCTTTATGTGGGCGGAACTCTGCTTGGCAAACAGATTTTTAATTTTCAAAATATTTTTTTAATTAATATGTTATTGGAAAAGTAGACTTCTGCATGCATAAAGAATGGATATAAAAAATTTTTTTGATTTACTAGTATTGTTAAATAATTGATTTCTTATTTTTCTTAAAAAATATGGAATCTTTCGTAAAGTTTTTTTAACTTATTTACTATGTATTATTTATTACTTAAACCAATTTGAAAATTTTTTATTGGAAATTTTTTTCTTTATTCTTGTTCTTTTCCTGTCAAAGATTTATTTTATTGTAATATTTTATTAAATTATTAGAAATAAAAAAATAAACTAATAAAATTCCATTAATTAGTAAAACTAATGTCAGTTAGTTTATCTTCGAAAAAATAATGGTTTAAAATTATTATTTTCTATTATATTTAAAAAAAATAGTTTTTAATTACACTTTTTTTTGTTTTTAAACTATTGTACTTTAAAAAATAATAGTTCTTCTGTCATGTTCAGAATGATCTATTATTTGTTTTCTTAAAAATCTATTATTAATTTTAAAAATTTGTTATAAAAAAACTTTAAATAATTTCTGAACTTAGTTATTTAAAATAAAATTGACCGTTGCTTTTGTTCTCATTAAAATTTTTATTTATTTTTTTAAGTAAATAGATTTTGAGAGATCTTTAAATGTACCCTTTTTATCTTTTACATATTCGTTTAAGTAAATCTTGAAGACTTTAAAAGTTTATTTCAATATTGTTATAAATATTATGGGAACAGAATTTGTTTATATGATAGTCATTTAAAAATATTTCTACCAAATACCTTAGAAATTGTTCATTTATTCTAAATTTAATTGTATATATTATAGACTACCTTTAGGAAATTTTTTTTTACCTTGGTTGACTTAATTTACTTAAAAGTTATTTAGAATTTACTAAAAAAGGTTATCGAAAATTGTTGCTGTAAATGACTAAAAATAAAAAAATTACACCAGGATTATGTACTATTATTATTTATTACACAAAAGATGAGTTGTTACAGCAGGAAATCCCTCGCTGTTCGCAGTTCAAACAGGATCTCTGCCCAGTTTGCGCTGGGTGACGGAACCAGTTTAGTCGCCAACCACGCGACCATGGAACAGGTAGTACAGGTTTAAATGGTACCTGCTGCAAGCATGCTTGCCTGACCTGACCTGAAAAGTCAATGGACAGTAAAAAAGTTTGAATAACTTTATAATTTTTATCCAGGTTGGAGAGCGTCTACTGTATAAAAATAAATAGAAAAAGCAAGATCAGTGAATATAAATGTTAAAATTAAAACTACAATATATATGCTTAAATGAAAAAAAAGTTATTTTCGATCAAATTTGACTGCTGTAAAGTTTGAATTATTTTTATTTTATATCCTCTTGTCAATTGTCTTTTCGACTATTTGTACCCATATTTTCTTTAGTCTTTTCTTTTTGTTTACTTTTACCAATTAATTCAGTTTTTGAAGTTGAAAAGTAGAGAAGTGGATCAATTAGTGTTTAAATAAAATTTAAAGAGTCTTTAGAAAATGTTTTAGTGGTTGATGTCTCTTGTGAAGTTCTTTTTCGAGTTCATTTATTTGTTGAATAATTATCAAATAAATTCCTTAATTCTAGCGTATTATTCTAAAATTTATTTTCTCTTTGAATTTAAATTAATTAAAGTATTGAAGTTAATTTAGACTAATAAAAATTGTCTTTGGAAAAATTGAAATATCATTTAATAATTATAGCATATAAATTCATTAGCAAATAATTTTTTTATAATAAATAATAGTTTAAGTCTTTAAAATTTAGTGGTCCCATTTTATAAATTAATAAAACAAAATAATATATTTATTTAACAATCAAACCTTTGATATTTTAACTGAGACTTGAATCCTCTTGATTAAGTTATTGTTACATTAGATGCAAAAGTTTTGTCCTTTAAAAATCTAAATAAACTTGTATGAACAGCTCTGGTTTTTGTCAAGTAAGAATTTTAGCAAAATTTATTTTTTAATTTTCTTTAAGAAAGTATTTTGGCCAACAACAGTAATTAATAAATTAATTATTAGTATAATAAATAATAGTGTCTTTTATTGGTAGACTAATTTTTAAACAAAATATAATTACTTACAAAAAAATATAATTACAAAATATAATTATAATTTTAGAAATACACCAAAAGAGAATAAGCTATCAATAAAGAATAAGGTACGTAAATGTGTATCTATCTTTGAAATTGTAGAAAATCAGGTTTGACAAATATCTCAATTCTTCTTCTTATTATTATTATTAGTATTATTATTTTTAAATAATAAAATTATTCATTACTTAAATGGCTAATGATATAATATTCATATAATAAAATTATTATTAATACTAGAAAAATCCCCGTCATATATGACGGGTGAGCTGAATTTTCTACTTTGAAAGTTTCTGTTTTAATTATTAAATCATACTTATTATACGCTATTATTATTTTTTTTGAATTCTGTGTTAATTTAACAGTCAGTCAAATAAATTGGCTCCCAGGGCCTTTCGGCAAAGGCGCCGTACAGACAGAACCGTCTCGATGTGGACTATGCAGAGCTATCTCAACTTCACGCGGATTCACTTACTGTTTCTCCAATATTTCTCATTTTAAAGTAAAATTTGAGCTGGACCGACAAACCGTGAATCAAATGATAACGAAATTTTGCAATTATATATAAATTGATTTTTAGAAATATAATTAGTAAATAAGTGATAGAAATCGTCATTTATCAAATACATTAGTATTTTATTGATAATTTCATAAAATTTTCACGAAATTCCGTGTAGGAATCGTCCAAATCGTCGTAATTCGAAATCAGTGTTAATTTAACCATTTAATGACTTGTACGGTTTTCGATCGATTTCATCGGCTTCCGGGCGTCATTCGGCAAAGGCGCTACAACGACAAAATTTTATTGATGCGGGCTATCCAGACTGACCACGATCTTAAATGGATTCACTCTGGTTCGTCCGCAATTTCACATTGAAAAGCGTGACCTACAAACAAACAAACAAACAAACCAACACACCTTTTAGACAAATATTATATATATTGATATTCATTTAAAAGAAAGCTATTTTGATTTTAGTCTTATCCAAATAATTTCAATAAACATATTTAACATTTATAAAAAAAATAAATAATTAAAGTAATATGACTTTTTTATTACAACAATTTTCATTGAAAAGAAGTTATAGATAACAATTAAATAAAAAATTTATTTTTATCGTTGATAAATTTAAATTTTTAAATATTAAATTAAAATATAAAAATTGTTTCTTTAGAAAAAAATATTTATTGATATGAAGATTTAATTTTTAGATTATATTTCAAGTAATGCTAAAAATTGTTTGGAATTTTTTAACCATTCATAACTTTTAGTTTTGCTGTTATCATTATTTAGTAAAATGTTTTATTTATTAACATTTGTATTTAAAATAAAAAACAAATAATTGATAAAAATAAATATAAAAACGATAAAATTAAAATAAGTTTAAGGAAGGTATTCTCTATTATCCTCAACGTTTCTGTGAGGCAGATAATCATTGGAGCGCAGTGAACGATTGCGAAGTCCAATAGGAATTTGATCAGTAGAGTCTATTCGAAAAGTGGCCAACGATCGCCATGTGATATTAAAAAACACTAAACTTAAAAAAATAAAACAATTCATCAAATTCTAAAGGAACATTTCTGTAAAAAATGTTTTTCCACCCAAACAAAACTCTGAGTAAACATAACTAAGTTCGAGAATTATTGAAATTGTAGAAAAGAACAGAAAACCTGGAATCAGTTGCCATTTGTTTGCAACTGACCAAAAGCGTCAAAGTGTCGAATAATAATATAAATTTACATACCGAACTAAAAAGAAGACCTCCAAATCACTGAATCAAGCCGCTGTAAGATATTACTCGAATCAGAAAAAGAAACTGCTTAATAAAAGAAGTTCAAAAAAAGTTGTATTTATATAAATCAAAAATAATAAAAATATTTAATTGAATAATTTAATTTAACTAAAAAACATTCAATTAATAAAACTACTAAGAGAATGGGAAGAAGATAGATTTCAGTAAGAAAGATGATCTGAAACTTTTTCAGAAACGAAAGAAATCGATCGATGAAAGTTCGACTGTAACAAGGGGATTTAAGTGGAGTTTCCATTAATGCATTTGCACCATTAGGAGGTTGATATGGAGGAGGTTGGATCGATGAACCGTTTGTTCGATGAGAAAATCAGGTCTTTAATGTATTCTTACTAGGTATTCAAGATTATGGAAGTACAACTAATTACGTATTTGAAGTAGAGTTAGATGAATAAAATCGAACTATTATAATATTACCATCGATCTTTCAATAAGAATAATATAGGGATGAAAAAAATACAAATAAAATAATGAGCACAATAAATCTCTGTTGATAACATATTAACCTTAGAATTTTAAATTGACTACATAGCGATCATATAATCCATATAATAATCAATTCTATTATCTATATATAAAAATATTTTAATACACCTGTTTTCATTTTAATAGGGCATATAGCCATTTGTTACTGGCCCTATATATAAAAATACGTATTAATGCATATTTATATTTTAATTTATTGTTTTAATTAAATTATCAACAATTATTTCTATTATTAATTATCGATATGGAATTAAATCTGTGATGATATAAATGGAAAACATGCGAATAGAATGAAACAAAAACGTTCTCCATTGCTCGTTCTGTAGAAAGCGTAAATACGAACTGGACTGCTGTTGGAAATGCAATTTAGATTCCGAGATTTCAGATGTTTACGATGACAAAACACGAACGGCATAAACAAGTCCGGCAGTATCGACTCGGATTTAGCTGCATCGAAACCGCATCTCATTAATCACTACAGAATCATTTTAGAATTTCCTCACTTCGACTCGCTTAAGGGACTTTAGGGATTTGTACTGTGGCTGCTCAATATCAGCGAATCGCGTTTAGATTAAGATCTTTGAACTTCGTAAAAGAAAAGATCACCTTTTGATGTTTTGTACAGAAAAACACATATCTATTATTATTAAATAAAATTTAATAAATATTAGCTTTTTTTGTTTGATTTTGTTTATTCTGTATTAAAATTGTTAAACACCAAATTTCCTTTTTTTCTATTTCATTTTTATTTCGTTTTCCGAGTAATAAATTTCCATATTTTTATTTCAATTTGAAAAATATTTCTTAAAAAAAATTATTTCTTTTGTTAATTTTAATTTACCCTATTAAAACGAAAAGGGCCCTATGAAAATGCAAAAATATTCTGTATGTATATTAGTGTGTCTTTGAATTTTTTGGTGTGTTTCTGGTTTGTATGTTTGTATTTTTGAATGCATATTTATTTTTCATATATTAATACCCTTTTAAAATGATTATGTTGTATCAAATTGAAAAAATAGTTGAATTTCATTGGTCAGTTATTATTTATGTGGTTAGTTTTTTAACTCTTATGTATAGAGTGTCTTATTTAAGTGGCATGGTGCCCTATCAAGAAGAAAACGGGTGCAAAGTAGTTTATAATAATTGTTGTTCGTGTGGATATAAAAACCTGAAGTATGGATTGCCAGGAGGAACTGACTTCTTTATGGATAAAAATAAACATACACATATATTGCCATTTATATTTATATATTATAAATGTATTTTTAGGATTTTAGTGAGCTGACATAAATTGTTGAATTTAAGTATTTAAAATCTCAATGGAATTTTCAAAATATTAAAAAAATTGTCTTAAACAAATAAAACATTGAAAAATTTTATGATCTAAAATATTTAAAATTAAGTTTAAAATTAAATTTTATAAGAATATAAGTTTTTTCTTCTCTTGAACCAAAGGAATCTCTTCCAAAAGAAAAATATTTTAATATTCAGATGTTCAAAAAATGTCTTGGCGAACATCGTTTTTCGCAAACTTTGACCCAAAAAATATTGAAATGAATATTTAGTTATATTTTTAGGGTATATAAAAATTCATATTGGTTGATTAAAAATTGATTGATAAATGAAATGCTCTTAATAGGAAATAATAGTAATTATTATTCCAAACAACTCCTAAAACGTGTTGTATTCAGAACTTCTTAATATTATAATTTCATTATTAATAATTCTCACTTTTGTTTGGATCCATATAATCAACACCATATTGTCCCATTTGAAGGTTTGCAAGACCTATGTCATCTTCACTGCCTCCTTTACCAGAGTCCGCACTATCATCGTCCCTTTCGTTCGGTCGAAATGCTGGAGTCATTCCCACAATATTAATATTAGATGAAAAGTAATTGGGGACCATAGTAAATTCGGAATACCGATTACTCTACAAATAAAGAAAAATGTCATTTGATTATTATTTTATAATTTGGAAAAATAGCATTAAAATAGAAAAGAAATATTTTCCCATTTTCTGTGTATTTAAAGCAATTTCCATTATCAAAAGTCAAATCAATTAGAGCATTATGTTTATTACATAAAAATCTCAGCAAGCATTATCTTTCAATTTTAGGCAGTCTGTTTTGATTAAAAGTTTAATTAATTATTTGTTTTTTATAATGTAAAAATGTACTCCCATCATTCTCGGATTACCGTGTCGAATTTGGTCTAATTTTCTAAATGAAAAAATAATATAAAACTTTATTGGAAGCATGCAAAAAAAGGAAATTACTTTTTATATTATAAAATCTTTTTTACATTTTTTTACATTATATCATGAAGAAAAAAAAACGATTTCGTTTTCCAAAATTCTCCCCCCTACTTTTTAATCGATCTTTAATTAAAATAAAACAATTGTTGTTTTCAGTTATCAATCATATATTAAATTAAATAAAAAAAAGTCAATTAAGAAAATAAGTCAATTAAATAAATAAATTGTTTTTTTTATGCTAAATTGAAAAAAATAATTTTTTTATCAATTTTACGATTTCTTTTTTCCTGTATTTTCTATTTTTTTCAAGATTTAATTTTTACAAATTGTTTGTATCTTGTTAATTATTATATTATTTGGAAAATTGATAATATTTTGTCGATAGAACAAAATTAATTAAATAAATTAGTCTGCATGTCGAAGTGAAATATTAATAAAACGAATAAAGCATGAAATCCAAATCCAACCAACCGTTCACCATCAAGGGATCTTTTGGGGAATAGAAATAAAACTAAAAAAGGGGCAATTTAGATTTTAATGAAAAATTTCAATTTCAACATAGATTTTTATTTAATATGTTAATAATTTGTTTTTCAAAAAAACATTTTTTAATAATAGAAATTTTCGCTTTTTTATTACTTAGTTTTAGCTTAAAAATATATATTGTATTTTATATTTAACCAATGTAAAAGAAGAATGAAAAGATACAACAAAATGTCCATTTTTCAAAGGAGCATATGAGTTATAAAAAAGTGTTCCAGTAGGAGTTACAATTAAAATATTATTTTCCACTAATGGAATCTTAAACTATTTTTTTCATAAAGCTAAAGCACCATTGCGTGTGAAAGTTGATCTAGTTTACCTATATAAATGTCACAAATGTGATATCTTAAATGTTAGAAAGACAAATTATCACCTCCGTACTTTTATTTTATATTCTTTGGATCTTAGCCGTTCACCCATTTATGCATAAGCCTTATGGCTTGAACTTTGTGACGCCTATCTCCACTCCAGGTAAGAATGGCTGTTGGCTCCGAGGACCTTATCCGTCCTCTGCCAGGTTTTGGTTTTTATCCTGTTGGTTGTACATACATACTCTTCACCCGGATGACTCTGGGTGAGGGAGCCCGTTTAGTTGCCAACTATCCGACCATGGGACAGTTGAAGCTTACATGGTACCTGTTGCATGTATGCTTGCCTGACCTGGCCTGAATAGTAAATGGAACAGGTAGTTGAAGCTCACATGGTACCTGTTGCATGTATGCTTGCCTGACCTGGCCTGAATAGTAAATGGCTACGCAAGTTCCCTATTGGTCACACATTTAAGTACTAACGCGGACTTTGGGTGCTTAACATTGAAGATAGGACGGGATACAAGGTACCCTACCGCAGCTATTGATTATCTTCATCCGCACTAGAATTGCTGTATATACTAGATTAATTATAAATAGTTCAATAATACATCATATGTACAAAGTGTCATGGGTACTGTAGGAAAGGGTTCAAGAGAGAATTTCGGTTCAGGAACATTACCGAAGCACTACTAATTAAGTTTTTGAAACCTAGTTGAAACGTGCAAAGTGTTTCATCCAAGCATTTTAGATTATTTTAACGTGAATAAAATATTTTAGACATGAATAACTCAATTATTTAGTAAATAAATAAGCAACGAAAGTTGATTTGAAACATTAAAAATGGCATTTTCGTCTTTTATTACTTAATCTACTTTTAATTAATAAAAATATTGAATTCTAAAAAATTTTTATTTAAAAATTTCTTTAAAATTTTATAAATGTATTAATAACATATAAGAAAAATCATTTTAAGTCCCTTCAATAAACATATTTCAATTTAAATAGAATATATTTTAGTAATTTATTTGATTTATTCTCGGTAGAATAAATCTATATAAATGAATTATAAAGAATAAAGAAATTAAGTATTTATATTTAATTTTTGTTCATTTTTAAGCCCCCTGAAACCATAAATTCTTTTATTGATAATGTTCCCCGTAAAGATTCTTTTTTAGAGCAAAATTTTTATATTATTTTAGTAGAAGTTTCCAAAATATAAAAACATGAAAAACTTTATAGAATAATGGTTTCCACTGACCCCTTGTCATCTTCATGTATTTTACCACAATTTTTGGACCACTTTTGTAAAGTTTGAAAAAATAATAAATAAACGCATTATAAATTAATTCAAACTTTATCGAGAAAGGAAGCGCCTCATTCAAAATTTCGGATTCTAGGATTGAAGTATTTCTGTATTGAAGTTTTTTTATATGTTTGTTAAACAGTTGAGCCCATTCATCATCGAGTTCTCAAAAACATTTTCTTATCTTTCTGGTTCGATATTTATTAAGCGAAATTCCATGGATTGGAATTTACTTGTCATTTTTTAAGAAATATTGTAATTTATACCTCATTTGGGAACAGTTTCTTTACACTAAATTTACGTAAAATAAAAATAAATTTTATTCGAAAATTAGATTCATTATTTTTTTATTTCTATTACAAAAACAATCATTATAAATATATAATTTTAATTAAATATCTATTTCAAATTTTCTATTGATAATATTTTACGATATTATTTATTTCAACACCTTCGTGGGTAGCTGCAAAGTTTTCACCACTACAATATTAAAAACGGTAAATGAAAGTTAAACAAAATCAAACAAGTCTATTATGAAGCGACACATCCTTCCTCAAGACATCTGAAGATCACAATTTTACACTTGTCGTAAGAGAATTACTGAATATACTTAATCAAATTCAAGTAGTTCGATTTTGTCAAAACGTGTCAAGGTAGAAATAATGATTGTCAAGTGTAAGATTTTAAAGCACGAGGGGCGTTCCAAAAGTAAGTGGAAATAAAAAAGTTTTAAAAACCACGTTTTCATATGGACTAAAAAGAGGAAAATAATTTTTTTCTAGACATGTGAGAAATTTTATACCTAACCAAAAACGTGGGGCGGATTCCTGAATTACTGCTATTAGTAACTGCTATTTCCTCTTTACTGCTTTTTAGTAACAATCGATTATTTCTATGCCCCACGTTTTTGGTTAGGTATAAAATTTCTCACATGTCTAGAAAAAAATTATTTTCCTCTTTTTAGTCCATATGAAAACGTTGTTTTTAAAACTTTTTACCACGTTTTACTTAACTTGCTTTTTTTTATTTTTACTTTTTTTTACTTAAGTAAAACGTGGTAAAAAGGGAGACGACACCACAAGAATGCATTTATTGAAGGAATACAATGTCATTCATCATCCTCATAACTGTCAAACTTTTCAAGATACTCACCAGAAATGCGAATGCACTTATTACAACGCTTCACTAATGATTCATGCCACTGTCAAAGAATTCCGTCGTCCAAGGATTCACGTCCATTTTCGAATTGATGCACCCAATTGTAGACGGCAGACTTTTGCAGGGCTCTTCCTTGAAACACATTTGATAAGCGGCGCACAATGTCAGACACTGGAGTGTCCTCTTTCCAAAGGAAAAAGATGATGGCACGCTGAGAACGTACTACGTCTTCCATGTGATAAACAAAAATGAAAACACTGCCTATGACAGTTTCCTCTATGCTGCTCACATGTTGCGTGGACCAATGCCACTTTTGCTCGATTTCTATTGGCTGGTAAGTACATCACGCCACCACGCCATCTGTCACTCTGTAAGATGCACACACACGCGCACACCCGCATATAAATATTTCCACTTACTTTCGGAACGCCCCTCGTAATTTTAAATAATTTTGAAATTTACAAATATTTACACTATTTACAAATATAATCGATGTTTTAATAATTTAAAGTTAACAGATTTTTATATCTAACTGTGAGTCTTCTTGATTATTTTATGACATATAAATAAATATAATAATATTTATCGATGAATGAAGTGCTGGCCGTCGGACCAAGTTGTGGTGACCAGTACCCCTCGATCATGCTAGGTGTCGCCGGTGGGAGATTTGAGCAATCCATGAACGCCCAGGTTTCGGTGTGACCATGTGGCAATCGGTTGGATTTGGTTCAGGATCTCACTCTCGTAACAACTGTCAGGATTTCCCCGTTCCCTTGATTTCCGTGGTGAAGAGTTCGATCGGATCGATCGCATCGTGAAGTTGAATGTTTTTGAGATATGAACATGTGAGATATGAATGGTTTTATAAAAATTGTGTCTGTGCTCTTAAGACATACTAAACGATTTTTTACTTTTAAACAATCAAAGAAAGAGATACAATGGTTTTCTTAATAGACAATTCATTATTGTTTTAGGTTAATCAAAAAATGTTTATAATCTTATTTTTAAAGAAACATATTTTACCTTTGCATTTATATTTTTTTACAAAATTTACCTATTTAGTAAAATTGAATACTGCATTATTGAACATGTCTTTTTTTCTAAACTTTTACGTCAAAATATTTACCTTCATTCAATTTCCTTAAAAGAATACTTTTGAGTTTTTAAAATTAAATAAAAATATACTGCTGTTTGTTCGTATATTTATATATTTATTTTACAAATATAATAATTCTATTTATTACAAATAATAGATTATTGAAACAGGAAAAGAGATATAAAGTAAGATAAATTTTATTATTTTATTATTGTTATATTTGACTTTCAAAGTAATATCCATAAAGAATTCAGGAAATAAAATTCTATACCGAAATAACAGGAAAGAATTATATTTGAATTTTTAAATTATTAATATATTAAATATTTCAATATAATTAAAATTTTAATTACACCACTCATTACATTTTCTTTACTATTAAAAAATATTATTATTATTATTATTATAAATATAAATGTAAATTAGTTTTATAGATTACCAAAGTAAATTATTACTACGAAAATTTAAATAAATATAACAAAATATTTATTAAAAATTTCAATTACTTTGTTCAAAACAAAAGTCTGTGAAAAAAATATTATTTATTAAATATTTATAATAGATATATAAAAAGTTTCTTAAAAGTACCGACGTTCTCATTGAATTAAGTCGTAGATTTCAGTGGAAAACACTTCAATAGCAATCGGTTCTTTTGTGTTCTTTATTCAAGTAGTCTCTTTATATCTTTTACTTATCAACATCAAATAAATAAGACATAATATAATCTATTAAATAGATTAAATTTTAAAGAATACCCAGCAAAACTTCATATGTATAATATTCCATTCTAATTTTTAATGATTATTAAATTAGATTAGTTTTGATATATAATAAGCTTCTCTTTAGACTCTAAAAGAATATAATGAATGCCTGATTTATTTACACTATCATCCAAAGAAAATAAAAGGAATGTGGAAAAAATATTGTAATATTTATTTAAATAATTAATAAAGATAATCTTAAGATATTTAAATCATTGTATTTTTTATTATTTTATAAAAATAAAAAAAACACAAACAACAAATGCAATTTTTTATCATGTATATAAGATTTAGGAGCATAGTTTAGCACCGTGTTTATTAATCTTTTTTTAAATCGGGAACACTAAACTTTAATATTTGTTCCTACGGAACTCTTACAATAATACATTACATTTAGAGCATGGGTATCAAAACTTTTCGGATTCTAGAACACAATAAAATCAAGAGTTTTGCTCAGAAAAATAACACACCTTTTCAAAATATTTTCTTTTATAAAAAAATTAACTACCAGATTAAGATAAATATTTTTATTTAAAAATCATTCAGAATTACAATACTTAATAATTTAAATTTTGTGCAATACATGAGCTTGATGATATTTGCAGATTTCAGCAATATTGGGACGAATAAATGACTAGGCCACTTACATCTCCTCTTCTAAATTACCTAAAGCCTAGTTATTTAATCATTTGTAATAATTCATTACACTACGATTATTTTACATTGTACTGATTTTCCTTTACGACAATTTTTAATTCTATATATTCAGCACTGTTTGAAAACAAAGGGTTCAACATAACAAAGTTCCGTTTTTGTGATGCATGTAATGAAAAATGAGAGCGAGTGGATCTCTATCTTCCATTAACTAAATACATTAATAAACACAAAGTAATCAGGGACATTTATTATTTAGCATAATAAATATCAGGTTATTGTAGAATTAGATAGTCTAAATGTCAATTCATTTTGTGGTATGGAAATAAATAGATTGGGTTACTGAATTCAAAATCAGCAATAAGTATGTTTATGTACCAGTAAAAATGAGTCAACTGAAAGCGTCACCATGAAATTTACTGAACAAATGTTATTCCATCTTTAGACTGTTACGAAACATTCATCAGGTGAAACTCACAATGTAAGTGGTTTAGGTGCCAGTAGTTTGATGGGAATTCGTCGACGAGAGTGCCATGTGAGATGAATTTCCAGTACCGCTAAACCAGAAAACCCGATAAATGAATAGTGATCCGGTTGGATGCGTCACAGCTAATTTTGTGGAAATCAACTTGTTGATTTTCTCAGTGCGACAAAAATCCGCTGACATTGATTAGTACAGAATACTTAAACACTGGATTGGGACGGTAGAACTCTATAATTTCGGCCTATGATTGACACATTATGTGTTTGCATTGTCATATAATCCAAGTAGTCTTGGACTAAGAGTTTGATTGGGGAAAAGTGTTTTTTGAACTGCATTATTAGAATAGCATAAATCAATAAAATAGGCATTCCAACATACATAAAAATAACATTGTCGTGTTTTAAACAAAACATACTCATTTGTTAAAGGAAATGAATGACTGATTAATTAAATCAAATTCTAGATAAAAGTTACACATAAAAATTAAAATTATCGGTATGATAGTTAAAAATAATCATAATAAACTGTTGTTTATACGAAAAATAAAATAACCATAATAAATACAGTGTCTTATGATATTTGGGAGGTAGTCAATCGATTCATTGATGGTTATGGCACAGCGGCATGTTATCACCAGGTATTCCACGATTTGAAATGTCGAGATAAATTATATGTCGTTAATATGTGCTTTACTCGCAACAGATCGTCTTGAGAACGAGTTTTCCTCGCGACTTTCGATTCGATCGACTCGTCAACTTTCTTCGTCAACTGGGGATCAATAAATTTGTATTTCAGAGAATCCACAAACAATAGTACGATTCTTTGGTACGGTGAATATCGACACCGAACGTTTGTTCTATCGCAATCGCTGATAAGAAATCGGTTTATGAGAAATCCGTACAGAAAATATATAATACTCGCAATGATACTGATAGATAATATTAATATGGTTTATATAAAATTATATTAATTACACACAGACACACACACACACACATATATATATATATATATATATATATTAATTCCCATGTAGGGTCATTACAATGCATACCAGGGTAAATTAATATGCTTCTTTTGAATTAAAAGTAAAATAGTGTTTTCTACAAAAAACATTAACTTCTGGGATTTGACAACGGAATGGCTTTTAGGAGAATCCGCCTCCTTTGATGAATTTTTAAAATTAATTCAGCAGGAAAGCGCTCAACTCAAGATAAAAGATAGGATAAGCTCAATAATATGTGAGAGGCAAATAATGAGGCGGAGATCAGAAGACAAAACTTATCGGATCGCAGATGGTTTCAATGTTCATACGAATTTTGTTTCAGGGATTTCATAGAGCCGACACAATTGAATCGACACGAGAAACAAGATCAGAGACTAATAGTCCCTCAAGAAGTAGAGCCGGAGGGATTCAATTGCCATCTATGCCGAAAGAACTACAAGAGCAAAGGATGGCTCATCAAACGTCTTAAAACAGCGCAAAAAATTGAAGAACAATTAGTCCAAATCTTTCCGAGCTGAACCAATCAGTTCAGACAATCAAAAGGGAATCATCAACTGAACGGGATACCAGAAGAAAACGTAACTCAAGTAAAAATCTTCGATCCGAATGCCGCTTCGATAGAAGAGTTAGAAGCGAAACCCTCATTACAGATCTAACTGTGAGAGGAACCTTCAGATGCCCGTTTCGCGGATGTGTAAAGTCCACGTACACATCCAAAGGAATGCAGAATCATGGGAATACTATCCATGACTGGTCGTTTCTGACTGGATTGCCAAAGCGTTCGCGGAAGTGAAAGGCTGACGTCCCTGTAGGAGGCTTATCGGGGAGCTTATAGACTAAAGAGCTATCTAAAGAGCCTATAGGCTCAATATCATTCTTGAAAGAGATGGGTGGCCCAAAAAAATATCTGGGATTAATTAAATTTTAGGGAAAAAAGTTTAGAGATTGATTTTAACAAATTCTGAAAGGATGAGTTTGATAGGAAGTCAGTATTTGCATCAATGTGCATCTGTTTAATGTGCTCGACTTCACGCCCAATGTAAAAGCCTAAAAAATGGATGAAATTGAATTTAAATTTTTCCAATATGACTTATACACAGTCTTTTGTCTAAAGGAGGTCCTTCGAAATAAAGTGTACAATTTGGAAATAAATCAAAAGCTTTTAACGAAACTTATTATACTTGTTCGTGGTTGAAATATTTCTATAACTTTTTATTCCTTATTGTCTGACGCCTAATCATTTACCACTCTTCTTAATGAGATTCGGTTATGGAATTATTAATCTATTGACTCATTAATATAATATGTTATATATTTTTAATTTTCTATCAGCGATTTTATTTATTTATTTTATTTATTTGAGATTTTGACGATTTATTTTGAGTCTAATTTGAGTCTAAATTCTTTATCAATATTGAAACTTCTCAAAGCTATTAATCTAACGCCTAGGTTTTTGAAGGGCCTACAATACATAATAAGTGAGAATAACAAAATGACTCGTTTCATCATTTGTAATTGTTTACTTGTGTGAGTAGATAAGGATCTTGTAACTGATCAAATTTTCACGGGTGGTGAAAAGTGGGTCCAGTAAGCATCAGATTTCCCACAAGGAAGCTTCAGGAATAAGTGCAAAGGAAGGTTATGTTGACAGTTTAATGGACATAACTTGGTATCTATTAATATTAATCTCCCTCGATTCAAAAGAGATTATTATATTTTACTAAAAGTTGTTTAAAAACCGAGTTCTAAGTTGGTATAAGTTAACTGGGCGATTAAGCTACATCTGCTGATTAGCAAATATATCAGAAAAATAGATTACCATCATTTTCGGTAATTATCAAAATTCCATGCTAACCAAAAAACTAAAAATGAGAATTATGTCAAAATAAGACGCTACATAAACTCGTTTGTTGACCGATTGGAAAAGGTAGTTAACATAAAAATGAATATTTTATATAAAAAAGTTGTTTAATCGACTATGGGGGCCTTTTATAGAGGGTGGTAGAAAAGTTAAGTACATTGTTAAATACTTAATATTTTTCATGGAAATGTTAAATTCAATTAAATGTTTTCTTTAAATACACAGATAATTTTTTATTATGTATATTGATTCAAATAATTTCAGCAATTTTATGATTTATTGTATTTAATAATCTGAAAATTGTTTCTGAAACTTCAGAATATAATAATAATAATTAATAAATGTATTTTAAAATATGATGTACTTAAAATTATTATTATTTTTTATTAATAGCAAACACTTTATTAGTATTTGTAAGTTGTCAATAAAAACCATTTAATTTTTTATTTTCCTTACAATTGTAACAATTTCCTTTTTCATTTATGTAGATTTGAATTTTAATACTTAAATGTTGATTTAGGAAGAAGAAACCTAATTTAAAACCCATTAAATTTTTGTTGGAAAATTTAGAATCCCCGGAAACTTATAATAGTCATTTATACCTATTGGGTTCTTGATCAAAAAACATTATCATGAACACAAAAATTTATTTCTATAACAATTTGAATTTTTTAAACAAATATTTTTGAGTAACTTTTGCACTTTCTTTTTACACAACCATTATAAATAAAAATAGATATAAATAAAAATGTGCTTAGTATATTTTTTAAGGATTAAAATTTTATATTTTTTTAATAAAAAATTATAGTAAATTAAAATTTTTCACAAAGATTTTGTTGCGTCTTTTATTAATTTTTCAATTTTATGGAACATTTAAATTTACCTGTTTTATTTTACATTTTCCAAAATAAAATTACAATCGCATTTTTCATTTATGTCGATTTAATGGTTTAACAATTATTTTTTTTAATTCCGATTACCATTTCCAAAGAAAATTATAATTACATTTTTAATTTACTTTGATTTAAAAGTTACAAAAATAGTTTAGTTTACTTTTATTTCGCAAATAAAATATCAAACTTTTTTATTATTTATTATTTATTATTTTATTTCTTACTAAAATTAATTTTTACATTAAATTTCTGAAAATCTTATTTTAACATATTTATAACAATATTTTACGGAATGTAATTGTTTATTTAATAATTTGATAAGATTCAAAAATTTTATATTTTATGAACGCTCCCAACAATACCAATTGATTTATAATGTAATTTTCAATTAATAAAAAATATAAATAATATTTATTTTTAAATAAAAACAAAAATCATTCATTTAAAAAATATATTTAGAGACAATTTATTTTCATGGATCAACCGACATCTTCATGTCACTGTTTAACAATTTAATTCAAGTCTTTATAAAAGCACTAAAGGGAAAGCTCCACGAAAGCAGTTAACTTCAAAGACTGCAAGAAAGAGTGTACCGGCTACTGGAGGTGTTAAGAAACCGCATCGTTATCGACCAGGAACTGTCGCTCTTAGAGAGATCAAAAAATATCAGAAAAGCACTGAATTTTTGATCAGAAAGTTGCTTTTTCAACGATTAGTTCGAGAGATTGCTCAAGATTTCAAATTTGATCTGATATTCCAAAGCTCTGCTCTTTCAGCTCTTCAAGAAGCAAGTGAAGCTTATTTGGTCGGTCTGTTTGAAGACACAAATCTTTGTGCAATTCACGCAAAACGAGTGACAATAATTCCAAAAGATATTCAATTAGTAAGAAGAATCAGATGAGAATGTGCATAATGTGATCAATTATATTATCTTATTCACAAAGTAAAATGAGAAAAGTGTTTATAAATGGAATAATAATGATTATATGATCGATATCGTGAAATCACGCTAATCAAAAATTTTATTTAAGTTGGTTGAGATTGCCAATTGAACATTGATTTTAGGGCAACGCGACTTAATTAACAAATGCTTTACTCAACACTATCCCAAAAACAATCAAAAATACACAGAATCTTGAAATTATCAATGTTATTATCAAATTTACATTTTACATTTTGTTTTTACTCTCATTTAAATTCGTTTCAATGTCGGTAAGTCTCTCCAATGTATGTGGCATCAAGAGTCTGTGTTAGCATTTTTATAGTTATTATGAGAGAGCTTAACATAATAATTTTATATTGGAATTCCATGGTTTTACTTAAAAAGAAAACAAAAAATTAAAACAATGAGTTTTGTATCATTCAGAATAAAAATTTCTTCTTTTAAACGACAATTATTTTGACTGCCAAAAATATCAGATTTATAAATAAAATAATTTATTTTGGTTTTTAATAATAAAAACATTTTTTTCTTAATATCAAAAATTTATTTTTCGGAACGAATTTTTTGTTTTAATGATAAATGAATTATTTCCCCAATTTAATAATGACTCTAACCGAGTCTGTCGGAGAACAATTCCATTGAAAATGGTTTGAAATAATTGCTTTTTGATTTTTAAAAGACTTTCGTTTTAAAAGAAGAAAAATAAATAATGCAATTATTACTAATTGTATAAATTCTTGTACAGTTTTTTTTTCTTATGGGGTTCTATTTTATTTTACTGTCCGAAGATTGATTTAATATTTTCATTTAATTAATTAAAATTAACTCTTAATTATATTTTC
>MQRK01231482.1:6524-19060 GCA_001938485.1 Girardia tigrina
ACACACACCTCATAATGTTTGGTGTATCAGAGGTGTCCAACCTGCTATGATATGCAAGTCTTCTGCTTGCAATGATATCCATGGGGAGCGGGAGTCCAATATCGATAGTGTCCATCCGTCTCCTCTCAGTCTTCTGCACTTTCATGATTGTGCGAGTACACAAATTATGAAAGGCAGCCAGCATCTTGATTGTTTTGCTACCTGTTCGCCAACTCTCACAACTGTAGTATACTACTGGAAGTATGCAAGAGCTGACAATCTTCTTCTTGTTCCGTAAAGAGAGTTTGGAGCTCCTCAGGACCGGTTTGAGGTCCCTGATCTTCCTGGTACCCTTTTGAATTCTTTCTCTTATCTCATCTTCAGTGGTGCCATTTGAGGAGATTGTGGAACCCGAATAGACGAATTTGGATACCCACTCAATACCAGTCTCAAGCTGGTGTCCGGCGGTGAGAACTTTGGTATCTCCGTTTAGGTTCATAACTTTAGCACACCCGTATGTAAGTATTTCCACTTACTTTCGGAACGCCCCTCGTAGTTAGAGATCCTGTAAGAATTACAACGGTTTGTTACAGAAGTGTCACACCATGTTACGAAGGGTTAAAGCCGGATAATTGTTTTATTGGTTTTAGTTATTTAAATTACAAGTTTTAATTTATCTGAAAATTATATAAAAACGTTTTTCAAAAGCATTGAGTAAAATGCTTGAAACAAAGACGATTTGACTGTTTTGATTTTATTTTATTCATTTGTAGTTGCTGATACTAGACCGATCGTCGAATCAAGCACCACTGACCCCCATCATGACGGTAATTATACATTTTATAGGATGTTTTTACACGTAATTTAATCTAGAATTAAATGTTTATGATTTTTTTTAATATTACAAAATTATTCGTGATAATCTCAAAAATCTTTTAAAATCATTTTTCCGTAGAAATATCAAAAGCATTTTGTATTAAGTTAAATAAAATTGATTATCTTAACCTGAACATGTCTAGCATTTTTCATTTATCCATCAAGTCGAGTACGGATAAGTCGAAACTGGTGGGTTAGTTTAAAATGTTCGAGTTATCCGTACTCGCTTGTATTTCAATGTTCCTGTAGAAGACGAATTTCAAACTGTAATTGGAAAATTATAAAACAAAATTCGATAAATATTGGAAAAAAATGTAATTTTTTAAAAACATACAATCAAAAAATATTAGGGTTAGCGTTCGTCAACATTTTCTCCTGTGTACGGTAAAAGCTTTTCATCTTTTAACATTCATTCTCTAGATGTAAATAATTACTCAAACCTTATTAAAGAGCTTGAAGTGGCCATTCTACAAATTTTAATCGATTTTTTTGTAATGTTTTTTGAAAACGTGACTGCTAGATTTGTAACATCTCAAGTTAATTCTTTGTTTTCTCAACATATATTCTGCTTCTGATATTCTACGATTATCCTATTTTTTTCATCCATATAAATTGATTTTCGCTGCATTCAAAGCTTGAATCTTCTTCATGTATACTTATGCTATTTTATTCGGATAAAATTTCATTAGTAATATTTTTGCCATCAGAATTGTTTTGTTTCTCAAATTCTTGAAAAAAGTTATCCTTGCCAAAGAAAATAATATTTTTAGATAGTTATAAACAATGATAAATAAAGTAGAAAAAATGACAGTGAATTATGAATCACAATAAGAATAAGCATTCGTTCTCAGATCCAATATAAATAGATAAAGCAATTCATTATTAATGTTCTTTGATGACAAATTATTCGCTTGCAAAATCATTTCCTGAATCATTTGAGCACCAATCTCATTGTATTGACGACTCTCAAATGTAACCGTGTGTCATAAGTCTATCGTCCACTCTTTCCTAGGTTGTCAAGTATGGAGTTTGTGTGCATGATTACAATAAATTCAAATAGTTATAATTTGACAATGAATAAATATTTTGCTGCTCAGTTTTTTTATTTGATTGCTTCATATCTTGGCTATTGAACACAACAGTAAAAATTAATTAAAATTATTCATAACTTGTTTTAATAAACAGTGTTTTAAACAAATGGAAAAGGCAGTACATGTTCCAACGGAAACCTCAGCATTAGAAACCACACGAAACATCGAATGTGTGTTCGGATACAATGCTACTACGTAGCGGACCGTCTCAAATCGGTCTAGGAAATTCATGAAAGGTAATGTTAACCTAGATTATGAAGAGCTGAATGTACCTCTGGAGTCGGATCCATCACAAAATGTTCATGATTTATCGCTAACGTTTGCTGTTACAAAGCAAACAATATTTAATCATTTGGCTCAAATTGGTAAAGTGAAAAATTTATATAAATGTATTCCACATGAGTTAAATGAAAAGAAGAAACAAAAGCGTTTGGATGCTTGCTTGATGGTGCTTTATTGCTATAAATGTGATCACTTTTTGAGTCGAATCGCTCCTTGTGATGAAAAATGGATCCAATATGATAATATCAAATGTTCAACTAGTTGTGTGGATACGAATGAAGCACCATAACACAGTCCAAAGCACAAAATTCATCAAAAGATGCTGGTAATGAGTTTTCGGTGGTCTGTCGCAGATGTAATCATTATGACTTCATGAAACCTTGTTCGTTAATCACAGCAGATGTCTACTGCAACCAATTGGATTTTGTGATGAGGAAATTCAAAGAAAAGCAGCCGCGTTAGGTAAACAGGTTGACTCTCATCTTGCTCCACGACAATGAAAAACCACGTACGGGACTTAAGACCGTGACAAAACTACAGGAACTAGAGTTTGAACTTCTGAATCATCCTCCATACTCACCAAACCTAGTTCGAACTGACTACCGTTTCTTCCTCAATATGAACAACTTTTTGATAGAAAGAAATTCAGTTGCAAAGATGCCGTAAAAATGACCTTCCAGGAATTGATAGGTTCTTATCTAGCAAATTATTATTCAAATGACCTCAACAAGCTACCACTCAAATGGCAAAAGTGTATCGATAATATGGGTGCATACTTTGATGAGTGACATAAATATTTGTAATGGTAAATTATCAATAAAGTTTGACTTTAGTTCTACAAATTGCATACTTGACGACTTAATATATTTACTGATCCTGTTAAAAAGTATTGACCAATGCAGTCAGTTTTGTGTATCTGTTCCCTCAAGAATTGCGTATAAAATTGTTCGTGATCTAAATAGAGACGCAATTTGAAATTTTAAAATGTTAAGCATTGCAGAAGATCTTTCCATTCTCTATTAAATTGAACCATTTACAGAATGTTTTCTAGTTATTATTTAATTTATTAGAGTCATAATTATTAAAAAATATTAGTATTCTAAGATTACAAAATAGAGAAATAGTTTGGTTGTGTAGATTCAAATATATTTGTAATTTTCAATTTTTATACAATATATATTTTTTGATATGCAAATCACAATCAACGTCACTTTTATTTTATTTAAAGAGATTCTGTACATTTTATCACAATATTCTTCAATCAAATTTTTAAACTAACTGATTAAAACACTTCCACGCACTACATAAATACATATCGTCGATGGAAAACACAACGTCCATGCATGCTGTGAGGAATGTTTTGAATTGTGTGTTGATATTGTGCATGTTGTATGTTGATTCAGATTGTGCCTCTCTTACACAGATGGATGATTGGTATTTTCTTTGATTCCTACTAATTAAAAATAATTTAATTTAATTTTAAAGTAAAAAGATTTAAAATAATTTTTGAATGTATTATTTATTTTTTAATGTAATTTAAAATTTTAATATATTAATTTAATATGTTCTTTTTTTAAAAAAATTTAGACTTAATTTATTTATATATTAATATAATGTTCTTTTTTAAAAAATGTTTAGATTTAATTTTAACCAATTAGATTAATTAATAATTTATAATTTAATAATTAATATAATTAATAATTTTTATTAACAGTTTTTCATTTATTGAAAATAATTAATATGAACTCAGAAATATATCCATCAAGAAAAATGTCAAATAGTGAATGCGCTTGTGATATTAATAAATGTTGTATAACTCATATTGATGTTGTTAATACATGCAGTTTACGTACAATAGCTAGTCAGAGAGAGATTAAGAATACATTTATTCGACCAGAAACAAATCGATAAACAACTGAATGAAACCAATGCAAAACATTTCACTCAACGACGGAGATAGCGAATGTTTCTTTTATTGTTCCGAAATTATTCTTCAATGTTAATAAATAAGTTTTGAATTTTAATGAAATGGTCGATAAATATTCTGCCTGTTTTGTGTTTTCACGAATTCCTGTTTGTACGTTTCAAATTCGTAGAATCCCTTGAAATATGGAACAATATCTTTATCATTTGGAACAGTTCCTTTCAACCTTGCTTTATTTGTTACGCAAATGTCAATTTTTGACTGTTTCTATTTAATTTTATTTTAAGTTCTAAGTTAATTTTAATCATTTTTCTAAAAGCTTCGTTCCATTTCAATCGTTTGACTTCTTTAGAATGATACCTAGTCAAATTTCAACGTACAGTCGCATTATAAATTTGTATTGATTTAATAGTAATATCTGATGGCTTTGTTCTGCCAATGTTCTGCCAATCGTTTGGGTTTCAACTTCGGCTCCACAAATATAATATCAAACATGGAAAATGTTTGCTACAACCTATTAAATAAAATATTTCGTACCGTGAATATTACTGTAGAAACATATTTTTGCACATCTATGTGTTTCCTTTCTTGTAAAAATTTCTTGAAGTCTATTGCTACAGTCACGGTCTATATCAGAACAAGACTTAATTTTATTTATTCATTCTTGAAAATAAACATTCAAATATAGATAATTGTTGTGTCCGTTAGAATCATCGAAATTACTTAGTTTTTAAGGAGCATGTTGCAAAGCTATGTAAATAAACTGGTACTTTGTATTAATATTAATTATTATTATTATAAATTATTCATTGATTAGCTTTGAAATGCTTAAAAAATAATGAAAAAATTAATTTAAGTAAAAAACTCTAATTTAGAGAAACGTCGGAAATTGCGTACCATAATTATAGATGGTTCTAATGTCGGATACGAGTGAGATTATTGATTGTGAGTGTATTTGATTGATGAATTGTATTCTGTCGGACAGATTCAGTAAGCACGGTCAGTACGGACACAATACGTTTGACCCTCTGGGAATAAAGCTGGCTGTCGATTTTTTTGTGAATCGCGGGCATCAAAAAGTGTACGCACTAATCCCCAGATACAGCCCATATTTGGAAAACCCTATAATGAAAAACATTGAGCGAGAAGGCCATCTTAAATACACTCCATCTAGAATCTTGAATAATGTTCAGCAGACGCCCCATGATGATAGGTGACGCTATTACTACCTCTATCGCAGTACCATTAATCGATAATCACCGATTATCTTATTATAGGTTTATTCTTGAGGCGGCCATGTTAACGGGAGGAGTGGTTGTTTCCAATGATCAATATCGAGACTTCATGAACCAATACAGGGATGTCATTGTTAATCGGTAAGTAAAAGCATTCCTTTCATCACAGAAGTACTAATCTTATTTCATTATATATGTTGTTAGGTTCGTTATCAATAGCGGAGTTCATAACACTAAAATTTATTTCTTTAACAAATTACTATTTATGGACCGAATTTCTGAGGAACGACGTCTTCTTATTTTTGCACAAACCAGTTATAAATAAAAACACTAAACTTAAATGTCGATATAAATTTTAATTGTACAAATTGATGTTTATATTAGGGTGAACCAAAAGTCTTTTCGTATTTTCTACGCATTTTTGTTCAATTGTTTCTTATTACCAAATAAAGATATTTTATATACATGTGTTATATGTTTTTAAAGCTCTTGAACTGCTCTATCACAATATATATTAAAGCTTTTAATTAGTCGTTAATATAATTTTTATGATCTTTTAGAAAAATCATGGAAAATTTTGAAATTCGTGTTCTTTTACGCAATTACTGGAAACAGGGCTTAAACGCAACTGCAGCAACAAAGAAGATATGCGAAGTTGATGGCGATAATGTGGTCTCAAATCGTACTGCACAAAATTGGTTCAAAAGGTTCAACGAAGGCGAAATTGACCTCGGAGACAATGCACGTTCAGGCCGACCTATCACCGTAGATTCCGGAGCAATTCGTGAAGCCGTCGAGACAAATCCGTCAATAAGTACTCGCAGATTGTCGGCTGAACTCGATATTCCTCAAACATCCATTGTACGACCCCTTCACGCTCTTGGCAAGGTCAATAGACGATGTCGAGAAGTGCCTCATGAATTGACACAAATTCAAGCCGAAACGCGTTTCGAAACTTTCAAAAATTGCTTGAAAATCCGCGCGATGACCGTTTCATCCGTCGAATTGTAACTTACGATGAAAAGTGGATTTACTTCAGTAATCCAGACCAACAATGGTTGGACCCCGGACAAATGGCGAAACCGGTAGCGAAACGAGATCATTTTTCAAGGAAGACACTTTTCTGTGTTTGGTGGAATTTCGAAGGCGCGATTCACTTCTAGCTGGTGCCAAATGGTCGTCCCATCGACGCTGACCTTTACTGCGCCCAATTTGATCGAATGTATGATCAATGCTTTGATCAATCGAAAGCGAGTTCTTCTACAACAGGACAATGCAAAACCGCACACCACCAAACAAACAAAGGAAAAAATCAAAAATTTCGACGCCTTTGAACTTCTTCCACACCCAGCGTATAGTCCGGATCTTGCACCATCCGACTATCACCTTTTCCGATCTATGGCACACTTTCTTCGTGGTCGCAGCTTCAATAATCTGGCCGAGGTCGAAAACGGGTGTCACCAGTTCTTCGCTTCTAAGAACAAGGATTGGTACCGCAGCGGGATCGCACAACTTGCCCATAGAGGGGTTCAAGCTACAGATTCAAATGGCCTTTACTTTGAAACTTAAATGTTTTTTATTTATTGTAAAATTATGTTTAAATTTTTAATAAAAAATACAAAAAGAATTTTGGTTCACCATAATAGATTATTCCTGATGATTGATAAAAGTCTTGCAAATGCGTTCTCTTTTTACTTCTTTTAAAGACAGAGCATTCTGAATTAATAAATAAGTAACAAATCACCTCATCGAATGTGATGATTTAGTCAACCCGTCGTTGTACAGTAAACTCCGGCTAATCCGAATCGTCAGTTGCCAAGAAATTTTGTCTGGGTGAAGCGAATTTACGCTTAATCTGCTAAATCACTTATCTATTAAATACCACTAATAATACCAATTTCATTATGATAAAATAAACAACAAAATAAAAATTAAAGAAACAGTAATATTTATTCATGACGGAAATAATCAGTCTTCTTTCCATGGAGCTTTTTCAATACAGATTCTTCAAATATATCTGTAATATGACTGAGGACTTGGAAGTCTTCAATCGTATGGCCTTCATTCATTGTTTTCAAAAAATGTCGCACATCGCTCACCATCGTAGACCATCATGTATAATCGGCACAGGCAGACGTTCAGTAGATTTGTCATAAACATCACTGGCATCGTCTGAATCTGATACTCGTAGTTAATTTAAAATGTCAAGAGTGAATGGAATATCTGCAACTTGGAGAAGGTTATCCACGTCGACATAATCATTAAACAGCACTTCAAAGAGAATTAATGCACTATCACAAAGTATGTCCAAAAGGATTCCATCACCGGAAGTGAAATCTTGAAAATTGTCATTATTCATTGGTTGAATGTCCTCACGAAAATCGGCATATATTACTCGTCTTGTTAGCTTATAAATCTAGAACACATTAAAAAGTCGAGGTAGGCATTGAAATCAACAGTTTTGCCTACCAGTCCTCGTGATTCTTTACATCAGTTCTAACCCAAACTATGGTTCTCATACGGACATCAATCCCACCAATTTCCTAAACAGTAGCTACTTGTATAAAGGAATAAAATCAGTAAATATAAAATCTATACACCAGAATTCAAGGTAGGACAACAAAAAATTTGACTAGAAATTCCAAGAAATTGTTAATCTTATTCAGGGGCGTACACATAAAAGTATTTCTGGCGATAATTATTGCATAAATAAGTCTCACCCGACGTGCCGGATAGCTTTGTATGCATAGTAACTAAGACACTCAAAATTCGCGCACAGTTAGTGAATCATAAACTCTGTATCGGATGAAAACTTCAAAAAATACAAGAGCTTTTGATCCTCTCACACGACTTTGGATGCAAGAGTGTTAGCCTTCAGTGCACGGAAGGTTTTGGTTTGCCTCTAAAAATTGACCAATCATGATCCCTTGATTGAAGGGCTTTGGCTGCTAAAGTGCACTTATTGCAACGGGAAAGAGACATTCGAATATCTCTCTATCTTCTATTGCGTTGCCTCATAAGTTTTGTCGCGAAAAACACCAAAATACAATAAAATATAAATATTTTATCAATCGTCCACGTCGTGCAATTGCGAAAAGTAGTCGCCATTATGCTCAAAACATCTCAGCCAACGTCCATGAGGTTGCGTAACCCATTTTGGAAAAAAATACGCGGTTTCTTGTCAAACCAATGTAGAAGATCTTCGTTGATATCGTTGACACAGGCATAATTCTTTCCTCTAAGTGCACATTTCATTGGAGAGAACAGATAGTAGTCAGATGGTGAGAGATCGGGGGAGTATGGTGGATGTGGTAGTACGGTGAATCCAAGCGCATTCAGCTTGTCCTTGGTCTTAGCAGCCGTATGCAGACGAGCATTACCGTGGAGATAATGAACATTGTGGTTTCCTCCATGGAGCAACCGTCTGCGCCTCTGCTGAACGGTGATAATGAGACGATCCAGCTGAGTACAGTAGACATCCGCATTGATTGTTGCATTTGGAGGTAAGACATCTAACAAGAGCAGTCCTTTACTGTCCCAAAAGACGGAGGCGAGATGCTCTCGGTTTGTCAGTCTTTGTGCCGGTGTTGCAAGTGGGTTTTCATCCGATTTTCTCCATGATCTATTGTTGAAAGCGCCTTCGTTGTCTCAGTACACCCATATCTCATCACAGGTGATGATTTGGGACAGGAAATCATTCCGGTGATAACTATCCAATAGCTGTTGACAAATTCTTTTGCGATTATCCTTGTTCTGTTGCGTCAGAGCGTTTGACACCCAGCAATTTTCCAAGTATCGGTATCCCATTGGATTCAAGTGCCGGCACACCGTGGTTTAATCCTGATCAATTCTCTCTGCAATGTTCCTCGTTGTTGCACGCTTGTCTACAGTCAGAAACTCGACTATCTTCTCGTCTATGTCAAGAGCGGGCCGCCCTTCGCGGACTTGACCGTCCGTGTTAAAGTTGTTTTCACGAAAATTGGAAATCTACCTTTCACATGTTCTCTTTGAGACTGTTCCAACTCCAAGGGCCGTGTTAATTTCGTCAGTCATCAGTTTTGAATCCTTTTTCCAGCAATAGTAAATTAATTTGCGAATATCAGATCGATTAAAATCCATTAGGATGATGAAAATGTGCGAAATTTACGAAAATGGTATTATTTTATTAAAACAGAAATTCATTTAGAACAGAAAATAAAAATTATTGGACATAGTAGATCGCAAATGCTATTTTATCTAATTCACATTTTATTAGGGATTGCAAATGTATAAGAATTATTAATGTGATGCAAGGATATCTGCAGTTAACATAGATATATGTGTGCGACAAATCTTATGAGGTAACCCTATATATTATCCAGCCGAAAAGCCAAAACCACGTGCGGGATCACTTCTTGATCGATCTCCTCAGCAGTATGGGATGCGGAATTAATTTCGCTTTGAAAGTAATTTCTCGTTGGAATTAATTAATTCTCGCGAAATTAATTCTACCATCCGTAATTTTGAGATGAAAATTATTAAACTTTTGTCGATGAATATAAGTGAAAGCACTACTGCGGATTGTCATACAAATTGTACTAAATGTGTGAGTTCTCTTAAAAGAAACTAATTAATTCTGCCATCCAGTAGTATCGACAGGGGCATATCCTCTAAGCAGCGAATCCCATTACAGCGATTCTCAAAACCGCGATTTACATAACAGCGATGTACTATCCAAATAGAAAAAAGTCTTAATACAAATATTCTCCAATTTAAATGACAAAAATCTCATTTTAAAATGAAAAATTTCATTCGCTGTTTTCGGGTATAACCTCGACAGGCACTGGCACATTAACGTTTACAATCTGATTCAGAGTATCTATACGTCTTTTGTCTGAGATGTTTCTTGCGTTTACTACAATACCATTAAAAATTGGCCTTCATTTTATTTGTTCAAACTTAGAAAATATACATTCAAATTTATATAATTGTAGTGTTTGTTAGCATAATAGTTTTTGAGCTTCTTGTTGTAAACTCTAAATAAACTGGTCTTTTGGATTGTTATTAATATAAATAATTCTTTCATTAGCTTAGTGATGCGTAAAAAAATAATTTAAAAACATTTTAAAATATAATTTTAAAAAATAATTTAAAGAAATGACAAATACTGCGTATCATAATTATGGATGGTTCTTATATCGAATATGAGTGAGAATTTGATGGACGAATTGTATTCTATACACAGATTCAGAATCACGGTCAGTACGGACACAATACGTTTGACCCACTGGGAATAAAGCTGGTTATGGATTTTCTTTGTGAATCGGGGACATGAACAAATGTTTGCATCAATTATATAAGAATCACCACCACTCTTTGGTTGAGGCGCCGTCTCCAGATGCGCATTCTTTAAATGTCTTCTTAATCATTTCTACTTCTTACTCTCTTGATACGCGGTTGAAGTATTTTCGGATATTAATTTCCTTGTTTAACAGTCTCTTTCAGTTTTTTGGTTACAGGGCCCTTAGACAGGTGTTTTAATTTTTCATTCTTGTCAAGGGCCCCTTTCGAATTTAGGCATTCTTTATATTCTGTTAAGTTATTTTGGTTGCAGAAGACCCAGAGCACGTTACGAGTAACTCCCTCTTTTATCAGTTACTTTTTACGGCCTCCGACTTTGTGGCTATCCGAAACCAGTTCAGAGTTTAAAACTCTTCTAACTTCGTTCAGCCTCTTTATCTTATTCTACTCATAGAATACAATACGCCTCTTGATTAGAATCACTGTTGCCTGAGTCAAACCAATGGATAGTTCCTTGTGAATGAATCTACCAAGCTTGGTTTTCATATGGGTCATATTTGTGCAACTGTTATAGAAAGTTTGTAACCATGCAATGTACTTCTAAGACGTCCAACATTCACTTTCATAATAGATAGTAGAGAAATAGCTTGATTCGATCAGTTTGTTTTTCAATAAAATTGCACTCAATTATAGGTAGCAAATCTTTAAGCTTCCAAGTTCCGAAGCGTATACTTTTACTGATATCTCGGCTGCAGCTACCACTAGTGGTCAATATACTGCCAATATAATAGAACTCCTTAATCCATTGTATGATTACATAACATTTCCCTGCTTATTTCAGAGTAGATTTTCAAAGCAAAAATATTATTATTATTAAAATTTATAATTTCATCGAAATATCACATTTAATAAAATTGATTAGAAATAGAATTACATACATTTATACAGTAATTACGGAATCATAAATCTTCTTGGTTCTTCGCCACAGTTGCTAATCCATAAAAAGATCGTTCAGTTGTTGCTGTTGTTACTGGTAAAGTTGCAAGTTACGTCTGTCAAGAAAGTACCGGGAATTGGTCAATAAAACACAAAATATTTATTATTCAACCAAATTTATTGCATCGCCTTCTGAAAGAATAGACTTATTTTTTTAATGTATTTTCTGGAATCGATGCTATTTCATCTCTGTAACGCATTTCGTCCAATGTCCCATCAATCTTCCCAGCTGATGTGCTTTTTACAAATCAGATTCAACCCCAGATTATCACGAACCCACCACAATATCTTCGGCTTTTCAGCAAACAGCGAAATATTCTCCTGTATATTTTAAGACAATATATTTCGACGGATCTACGGTCATCTTCAGGTCACTAATTAATAATCAATTCACCAGTATATAAATACAAAAATGATGATTATGTAATCGACTGCATGAAATCATGCTAATCAAAAATTCTCAATAAGCTGGTTGAGACTGCCGATTGAACATTGATTTTAGGGCAACGTGACCTAATTAACAATGCTTCACACGACACTCTCTCCCAATAACTGTCAAAATGCTTACACAGAATTTTGGAATTATCAAAATTAACATCACATTTACATTTTTCCTATGTTCTGCAATATTACTCTCATTCTCTTTTCGACCATGTTCTTGAATTCGTTTACAGAGATGACGGGCAGTCTCTCCAATGTATGTGGCATCGCACCCTTTACATTTATATTCATAAAAAATATCAGAACAAAGTGCTAAAGGTGTAATAGATTTATTACTGAACATATTTTGAATTTTATGAGATCGTGATATAATTTTTAAATTTAATTCATTGTTAGTTGCTTTTAACAATACATTTTTAAAGTTTTTAAATC
>MQRK01231482.1:21325-33950 GCA_001938485.1 Girardia tigrina
GTTAACATAATAAATCCATTTTTCATCTCCAGTCACAATATTATGCAAAAACGACCATCTTCGTTGTCTTGTAAGCAATGAATTGAATATCAGTAATCGACTTTCAATGTTGGCTTGATGCAATTCATGTGGTATCCATTTTCCTTCTTTTTGAATCATTTTCATAGCATGTAGACGTTTACTTATGGCTGCTTGAGTAACATTTAACTGTTTTGCAAGCTCTTTCTATGTTTGATTAGAATCTCCTTCAGTAATGATTCCAAATCTTCATCTTCGAATCTTTTTGGTTGACCGGAACGCTCTTTGTCACTTACGTCGAAATCTCCACTTTTGAAACGTTTATACCAGTTCTCGCAAGTCTGTTGAGTTGGTGCATGTTGACCATAAGTTTCTTCAAGAAGCCGAAAACTGTCTGCAGCTTTTTTCTTTTGATTAAAGCAAAACAGTAGTGCTTCTCGCAAATGCTGCTTTGTTGGTATGAAAGTTGTCATGCTAAAACGTGATTAAAAATATGTTTATGACGCATTTAAGGTCAATGACCTACTTAATTTTAATGCCTCGATTTCAGCACATTCTAAAAATCTGTACGTACGACTGTAAAATAATGCTTATTATAAAGGTTACACCATCTCTTAGAAAATCCAAAAAACTAAGTTATACACCTATATATTATTTCTGTAATAAAAGTATTACCGTATATACTCCCATATAAGCCGGCCCCCTAAAACTGCTTTAAAATGGCTAGTTTTTGCAAAAACCCGTCCCTATTAGCCGACCATTAACTTGTCTAATTTTACTCCTTACCCAATCAACAAGATTGGTCCCTTTAGTCACATTTTGTTTAATTGGGGCTTTGTGTCAAATTACGGAATTCCAAAAAGACCGAAATTAATGATTACAAAATTTATTATTCTAAAATACAATAAATTTAAAATAAGTTACGAGGAATATTTCAAATGTGGTTAATTTTTTCATTTTAAATAGAGATTTTTTATTTTTAAAATGAGTTTTTTCAATCAAAATTCATATTTTAAATGTAATAAAATTATAAAAATAAAGAAAAGGAAACATTCTTAATTTTAAATGAAAAAATCATATTTTAAAGTAAAAAATCTCAATTTAAAAGGAAAAAATTCATTTTAAAATAAAGAATCTCAATTTAAAATGAATGAATGCACATTATTCGTCTTGGGGAAATTCGATTTGGTTTTGTTCAATCTATGATCGTGTTTACCGCATATTAAACAACGATTTCTCAAAGGACATTCTCTTCTTGGATGGCTTATGTCTCCACAACAGAAACATGCGCCGGGACGGAGAACCTCCGGATTCGGCTGGACAATACCTCTACACTTATTATAAAACTCCTTTGCTATCATTTTCATAGATTTCAGAGGCCTATTATTCTGACCATATTGATCTTCAGACTGATTTTGAGACGGGTTTGTGTGACGCAAATATCTATTATAAAAAATGATCATTATTACTGACATCTGGAATTCGGGACGGCTTTCGTACAGAATGACTGGGCTGTGTAAACTGACGGGCATACTCTGGCTAGGTAATTTTGTAATTGAAGAATTACAATCAGTGTGAGGAGACTACCTTATAATTGAAGGATATGGTAAAGCTCAAATAGCTCAAAATAGTAGCCAATGTCCCGAAAAATTATTAATTGGAATGGATCTACTTCAACAGTTATAGGGAATTTCTATTGATTTAAATAGTGGAAGTCTTATTTCAGTTCCAAATGGAGAAGTTATCCATGAAGTTACGGATGTTTATATCAATGAAAATCTAAATATACCCTACCATGCGGAAGTATTTTATTGTGCAGAAGTAACAATTGACACGGATCTTTTATTTCAACCGAATGAATCATTTATGGAAAAATACAATGTTTCCTTATGTAGTGGAGTTGTTAGGAGGCATCCATTAAGGACGTCTCCTTCTAAGGGGGGAGGGGGTCACCACAAGGGGATATTTGGGGACAATAAGGAGGGGGGTCCAATCGTTAAGGGGACACCCTCCAGCAGCGCCTTTCATTAAAATCTAAAGTTAAATTTCTGCTATCGTTTATCTTGTCATTTTTGTAAGATTTTCTGTTAGAGATTGATGTAATACTCAAAACCCCTGTTATCTGAATTCTATTTTCCCAATTCCCTTAGTAGAGTTGGAGCCGCCTACAACCCTACATCCCTTTATTATTAGAATACTGAGGATGTGAAAATACCATCTACAGCCGCACTCGTAAACTGGACAGCAGCACTCATTCACTGATCTTTCTAGCCCACAGTAAATGTATACTTAGTACGTTATCACATTGACCTACATACTTCTTGAACCTGACAGCACAGTAGTGTTCAGCTCTATCTGTAATCAATCTGACAGCATCTAAGAAGTGTCTATCAATATCAAGACTGTTTAATACTAAGCTTGGAATAAAACATAATTTGTATTTATTATAATTCGTCGAAAATTGGCATTTATTTTCTTTTCCAGTTTTATAATTAAATCCGAAATCAAAAAGAGTTTTCATGACTAAAAATTTATTTTCAATCCACACTTTTTTTAATTTCAAATTTGGCGCTTCTTTTTCCAATAAATTTGAAATATTTAAACAACACACGTTTATTATAAAATATACATTAAATAAAAATAGAATTAATATATACACTGAGAGAGTCATAAACACATCCGAACATCATACCAAAGTTACACGAATTAAATAAACAACAATCATAAATTACAAATCATCCTTACAATAATATTAATTCTTAGATGAAAAATAGTATATTAATTTGCGATTTCATTTTTGAGATTTTTGGCTTCAGCTATTTTTGTTTTGTATTATAACGTTTCATTTACTGTTACATAATATTTACTATTTTCATTGGTATTGAATTTCAATTCAAAATTATTATTTATTATTTTAATTGTAATAAATACCTATGGTTGACTATCAAACATTTTACAAACCTTATTGTTCTGCATACCAATGCATCAACAAAGCAAAGCAACAAAGAGATGCAAATGACGAATGGAAAAAAATTAAAAACAGTCTAGATGCCTATCAAGCAAAACTGTTGGAGTTGCAAGATCTGAAAAAACGAAATGAAGCTCAATCTTGTCTTTTTTCGACATGACTTTCAAAAAAGTAAAAGACACACCAAGTGATGCTGAAGGACCAAATATTAAACAAGAATCACAGACAGACTCTAAAGCAGTGGTGACAGAGGTTAATCAGCCGAAAACAAATGAAATAAATATTTTGAACGAAGAAAAAAAGAAACAATTAAATATGCACAGTACAATTTGAATACGAAAATTGCAAAGCAAAAAAGTCTAATTCTGAAACTTCAGGATCTGAAAGAATCTGGATTGGCAACAAATGATAATTTTATTCAACTGAAGAAAGTAAAAGAATGCCTGAGTGAAGATGAAAAACGATTAATTATATTACAAAAAGATGCAGATAAAAAAGGAAAAAAACGAGCTGCACTAAGAGAAACTATGAAAGATTTGTCAGATTCGAACCCACAACTCAAGAAATTTGCACGAGATAGAACTGGCCGTCCTTCATTGGTAAAAACTCAATCTGATTTACATAATGTCATAATCGCTCTTGCTACTCATAGTGCTGGAGCTGACAGGAAGCGACGCGCTGAAATTCTCAATGCTTGCTGCACATTGGATGACCTAGTTTCTGAAGTTCGAAAAATGGATTATATATTGAGCAGATCAGCTCTATATTTACGTCTAAATCCACGTAGGATCGACTCAAATGAAGGAAAGAAACACGTGAATGTCGTTCCAGTGAAGCTGAGACGCCCTAAAAACAGTCAGCACAAACACCACGTTGATGCTGATTTCACGTTTGCAACAAAGGAATATTTGAAAGCAATTGCCGCCTTGTTTGGACCATCAGCAGTCTTTGTTCTTTCCATAGATGACAAAGCCTAGGTTCCACTTGGCCTTGCAGTAGCAAGTAAAAAGGCACCAATTCTCATGTGTCTTGAATACGAAGTTCGCCTTCCTGATCATGATTTTGTCATTGCGGGCAGACACAAGCTTACTCCATCAGTATATGCAGCCTGCATCATCAAAGCACCAAGTGAATATGCATCATTAGAAATTTCTTATTCCGGACCATTATACATAGCTATTAGAAGTGCGAAACACGATGGCAGTACTTCTTTCACTCATGGAAGAGATGTGGAATACCTTCTTGAATTGGAATCCTTCCAAGAGGTTGCAAAGAACAATGGCGTTGTTAAACCAATTTTGATGAAGGATGGATTACACGTCACTGTCGAATTTTTCAGTATATGCTTATGATTGTGAAATGCCAATCTGTCAAATGTTGCAGCAAGATGCGATCAAACTGGTTAGAGGCATTTCCAAATCGTTTTCTATCAGCACCATTTCCAGTCAGAACTACTTCCAGTGGGCCATATATTCCAGATCCTAGCGATGTCAAGACAGGAGACAAATTTATGCAATTTTTGCAGAGGCTAGCCATTAAAGTAAAGCCAGCATCTAGCAAAAGTTACAAAGGTGAAATGCCATATGATTCGTACTGTCCAAGTTTAACACCAAAGGACATTGCATCAAGGATTTGCAATTCCTGCCAAATCTATATGCCCTCGCATGCTGCCATCATGCGTCATCGTAATGGTTGATGTTCAGGCACTTATCAAGGAAAACTAACAGATGTTGAAGATGAAACAGAAACTGAATGTCTGGAGACTACCGAGAGCCATAGAAGTTCATCTGGGTCCCCAGCTGTCTACAGAAATATCATTTATATTTTCAAATCACCATGGGAGGATGAGTAACTTTTATAAACTGACTGCAGTAATGTACTAATAATTAAAAGACAATGTGCTTTATCTTTGGCTGTTTAGTTTATTGTTTAGTTTAAGACAGTCATGTTATATTTAATTTTTGAACAAACGTTGCCCAAATGTCACCATGATTGATGTCTTTGGCGCTGCTAGTTATCGGAACTGGAATCGAGATAAATAAGAAAAAAAAACAATAATTTTAGATTTTTTCTTTTATAATAATTAAGTCATTTATTTTTTCTTTAGGAATTATGTACATTTTCGTTATTTTAACAGTATTTGATTTTTTTATTTTATTTTTTAATATGTGACTTAAATTACAGCCAAAATAAAATTATATACAAGCTAATCTTTAAATCTAGAAATTCAATGTTCTATACATTCTTCTGAATATAAGGGAAATTTGTTTTCGGGGGATGTCCCCCGGCGGGGCTGTCTTGTAAAAAGGGACATAAAGGGACAAGAGGGGGAGGGGTCAAAATATGCTTATTTTTTATAGGACGTCTTTAATGGATGCTCCCTTAATGTTTATCAAAAAATGATACCAGACAGATTTTCAAATTTCGATATTAAAAATTCAGATATAAAACCTAATACAAAAATTGGAACAATTTCAAGAGTTCAACAAGTTTGTATAGCAAAATCTATCCCTTTTGATATGAAAAGGTATGACAAACCAACTGCTAATCATCCAAATTTAACTCCAGAAGAAAGGAAAAGATTTACAAAACTATTGAGAAAATATGACAAATATTTACAAAACATGAATACGATCTTGGGAGAACTCATATTATTGAGCATGAGATACCACTATTAGATGAAACACCTATAAATCAAAGATCTTATAAAATCCAGTACGCTTTACAAGGAGAGTGTGATAGACAAATAAAAGGAATGCTTCGTCACAATATAATGAGACCCAGATTTTCACCATGAGAATCACCTGTGGTTTTTGTCAAAAAGAACTATGGAAGTCAACGTTTTTGTGTTAATTATAGAAAGCTTAATGCAGTAACAAGAAAAGATACTTACCCTTTACCTTTAATTTGGACAATATTCGATCGTATGAGAAAAGCAAAAATATTTTCAACAATTGACCTGCACTGTGGTTATTGCAGTTCGGTGTTAAAGAAGAAGATAAAATGAAAACAGCTTTTACGGATGGACAAGGATTATATGAATTTAATGTTTTAGCATTTGGATTAACTGGAGCTCCACCATTGTTCCAAAGAGGATTAGATTACATTTTAATGGATGTAAATCATGTAATAGTTTAAATTGACGACATAATTATTTTCTCAGAAAATTTTGAAGAACATCTTTATGATGTAGAAAAGGTTCTGGAAAGACTAGAATTAAACATGCAAAATGTGATTTTGGTTCGTCATACAATATCAAAAGACTGTCTTAAATCCAATGATGACAATATTTCTAAAGTAAAAATTTGTGCTATTCCATAAAACATTAAAGAGTTACAAAGGTTTCTGGGATTAGCAGGTTATTACAGACGGTTTATTAAAAATTTTTCACATATTGAAAATCCGTTAAATTCATTATTACGAAAAGGTAACAAATTTGTTTGGAAAAGACAGCAACAGGATACTTTTGAAACTTCAAAAGAAAACTTAATAACAAAACCAATTTTGCGATTTCCAGATATGGTTAAAGCTTTTATATTAATGACAGATGCAAGCGGTTATGCTATAGGAGCAGTGCTTGGACAACAATCGAAAGGCGAAAAGGATCATGTCAATTAGCTTATACAAGTCGATTACTGAAACCACATGAAAAGAGATATGCAACCATTGAAAAAGAGGCTCTAGCAATCGTTTATGGAGTCCATACTTTTAGACAATATCTTTACGGTCATGAAATTATTCTATATCCTGATCATAGTCCATTTCAATGGTTAATGAATCATAGAGATTCAGTCAGTAAACTAATACGTTGGGAATTGAAATTACAAGAATATAATATTCAAATACGTTATAGAACTGGAAGAGCTAATACAAATGCTGATACCTTATCGAGATTGGATCAATAAGATGAGTTCACTAAAGAAGAAATAATTACAAATATAGTGATAGCAGCAGTAAGAGATATTACTGATGTTTTTATGTTCTAAAGAGATCAATTAAAAGATGAAAAGTTTAAAAGGATCACAAAAGGATGCTCCAAAAATTGAAAATATGAATCAATTAAAACAATTAAGTAATGAATGCAAAAAATATTTTGTTCATAAAGGAATAGTCAAATATTTTGATGGTAAAAATGAATTATTAGTTATTCTAAGAAATTATCAACAAATATTAATGCTTCACTATCAGGATGGAGCATTAGACGGTCATCTATCTTCCAGAAAGACGTTATCTCGATTAAAACAAAAATATTATTGGGAATCAATGGAACCAGATGTAAAAAGTTTGAAAATATAAAACGATGTGATAAAATTTAAATTAAATTATAAATTCTGAAACCTTAATTTTCAGACTATGTTTATACAAAATATTAATTGATTTTGTTTTAATTTATTACTTTACCGTCAATTCGAAATGGAAAATCAAAATGAACATATACAAAAATTATATTCGACAATCAATCGATCTTTCGTAAGAAACGTTCATGGACTCTTCGCTCAATGCGCGGTCCCTGCTTTTCTCTTTGCCGCTCGAGGCAATTTTACTTTCTTGTTCGACTCGTAGCGATTCCATTGGCGATGAGGATGACAGCGGCGACGACGTAACTAGGGTTTAGGTAAAACGATTAATGAACTTTGCTTATAATTTTATTAGTTTATATTTATCAAGACACGAGATTTGATTATATAATACATTTATTAATCCAATAAAATAAAAGAAAATTACATTAATTAATTCTCTGGTTCCGGAGGAAATTATTCGCTTATACTCAACGGTTCTGCCTCCTTGCAACTTAAATTTCTTCCTCGAAATAGTCTCATGAAGTTCTTCTCATCGTGCTCTCGAACTATCTTCAACTGTTAACAATAACGTATTCAATTGTTCTGTTAAAACTAATTCTGGTGTTTGTTTTTTGTTGTTCTCGAAAATGTGCGATAATTGGTGTGAATTATTATTAATGTTCGAAATTGTTCTTATTTTTTTGTTTGTTTGGTTCTAATTTTGCTCCAGACGACTGTTATATTTAAAACAGCAATTTTTCCAACTGTGTGTCTAATTTTCTCGTGGCCGCTTCCGATTAGCCCTCATTGGTAAATTTAACTTTTAATTCATCGGATAAACTGTTTCTAGGCCGTGTGTTCGTAAACAAGGACGGCTTTGTCACCGATGATAATTGATTATTTATCGCGTGATATTATTTTCGGAACAAGGAATGATTCACGTAAGTTGTTTATTAACTTTCTTTGTATTTTTAATAATTTTCTAATTTTGCAGGGGTCATATCTCGGCTCGGGGTGATCCGATTTTTCAAAGGGTCTTGTTCCGGGAATCTACTCATGGAGATCTATCCCGAGAGGGTCGGATGACCTTCTAAGTCCACTGGATGCTTTGGTAACGCCCTTTGTTATTTTTTGCCTCGTTATTAATTAACTCTATTCTTTTAGGATTTATAACTTTTCTCTGGTCCGCACGAATTTCAAACGGGTTCTTCTCGAGAATGCTCCTTACAGAGACCTATCTAAGGAGTGCTGGATGTATGATTTCTTTTATCGGGTGAGTTTTTATCCAGCTTTGTCTGTTTTTTTTATCTCGTTTTTTAGCCTCTACGATATTCACAATGCACTATCAGTATCCGGGGTGTCGAAAACGATTTCATGAGGAATTTGAGAACAATTTCGGGGTTCAAATTAATGTAAATCTGTTTTAACTTTTAAATATATGTATTAACTCTCATTGTCTTTCTTCTCTTTGTTTGTGAATTGGGCTTTTTAGAGCATTTGAATGTCTGGGTATATAGTAATGTATAATGTAATGTATGAGTTTCTGACCGTAACAATTTAAAATGAAAAAATCACCTTTCAAAATGAAAAATTCTCAATTTAAATTGAAAAATCTCAATTTAAAATGAAAACCCTATATTACTATACAGGAATAATTTTATGAAAACTTAATCTTATGTTCATAGTTTATAAGTTGGGTAGAATGGGGATATCAGATTTCACTTGCCCTGGGTGGTTTTAATTATATATGAAAATATATTTATTAAAATATATATAAATTATATTTCTTTTTGATAATTCGTACTTTATCTCTTTAGCGTTCGTACTATTTAGGCTCAGTAATTTCAGTTCTTCAATCTCTAGTAATATAAGACCAAGTACTTGTTGAGTATGTAAAATATAAATATTTAAAATTAATATTGTTTTAATTAAATAGGTATAATAAAAAAATTATTTACCTTTTTATCATATTAAATATAAAATATATATAAATAAACGAGTTAAAATAAGTAATAAAGTAAATAAATAAAATTAGCTTAAGGGATGTTTATATCGATAAAATAAGCAAATTATTTTAAAAGATAAATAAAAAGAAATAAAATTAAAAAGACAGTATAAAAAGAAAAAAGGTTTAAGAGAAGATTAGATAAAAAGCTTGAGAAGAAAGAGTTATAATTTAAAGAGAAAGTTTTAATTAAAAGAAACCTTAATTATATTTTGAGAGTTAAGGTAAAGTGAAAGGTCAAGAATTTGAAAAATTTGTCTTGACCATCCGAATTGAATTAATTAACTGACCTCCGTAGAGAACGATCAGAATTAATTAGGAGTCGATCAGAGTATAAATAAGCTCTTGGTCAAAAAGATAACGATTCACAGTGATTCAACGAGATTTAAAGTTAAAAGGTACGAAGAAAAGCGTGAAATTATATTATTATATATTTTTAAGTAATATATTTTTATATAACTCTAAAATCAAAAGGGGTAGAAGAAGTCTCTTCTCTCTTTTTATCTAAATTCTAAATTCATCCATAAGTTAAGTTACTAAAAGAATTTTCCTTGTATAACATTGTGAATATTAATAAATATTTTTATAAATCAAATCTTATTGTTTTACTTTTCTGTTCGAATTTATAAATTCACCTAGATATCCCAACATACTTATACTCTTGTTGTTCACGCCGGGAGGTCGCAAATGTAGACGAGAATAATTAAACTTGTTTTTCAATTGATCGAAAAATAATAACGGTTGATTAATTAAGATCACTTAACTGTAAATGTTTTTTAATTTTTTATTATAATTATTGAGGATATTAACAGCCGAAGTCGTATTACAAGATTTATTACGACTAAAATGGTCTGTAATCAGCGTCTGGAGCATGACTTGTTTCTTCATTGATTCTTCAAAAATTTGCCAAAATCTGCAATGATTAAAAACATTGTATTTTTAATTAATTGTTAAATAACAATTAATTTATTATACAATTAGTATTATAATTTTTTTTAAAAATTCGACTATTTACATTTTATCTATTTTTTTAAATTTAATTATTTTTATATAAATTATATTTATTAAAGTAAAAGAGTAATTAACTCTATTTTATCATATTTAACGAAAACAAAAATTATGAAAATAATTTTATTAAATACTATTAAATACTATAGTTAACATTATATTTCAATAAAAAATAATTTATATCAATTAATAAAAAAAATCAATAATGAGAACTCCATTCCCATTTATTCTTGTTTTGATTAGTGATTATTTTTTTAAATTAATAATGGGGTTTTACTAAATTTGTACACATACATAAATTTTGTAAGATGACTGCTTAATGAAGCCAGCTTTCACATAATTGTTCCTTGTTATTAGTGTACTTACACAAAAATAAAATTATTTATTCAAAATTGATAACACATCGTCAACTCAAAGTAGGTGACCAAAATTGGTCAATTCAAAGTTTGTTTCTGAAGTTTTTTTTCATCTTTCTTTTATATGATTTATCATCTCGTCATAAAAAAATTAAAATTGTACTGATAAAAATTTAAAAATTTTAACTAAAAAACACATTAAAAATTAATGTAAACTAATTTTAATATATAAGTAGATATCTTGCAATTAATATTGTTCGGGAACTCCGAATTTTCCGTTTTTTCCCATTTTGGGATCTTAAAAAGTCTTTTTCGATCAAATTTTTACATAATCATTTACTGTCATCGAGAATGACTAAGTGTGGCAAGTTTGCAGAAAAGCGATTGACTAAAAAGCCTTTAAAAGCAGGTTTCTAAATTCCATGGCTACATATATATAGCTATATAGAAAGTAAGCTAATAAAAAGAATGGAAAAAACTAAACAATGACAAAAAATAATGTCTTTAAATTAATAGAAAATTATTTTGAAAAATCTCTTTTAAAAATACATAATTAAGTTATAAAATTACTGAACCCCATTTTTTTTATTTCTCACAATATTATATTCTATTATAAAAAATATATTATTTAAATAATATCAACAATATTATTTAATCTTGAATATTATTACTTCATTATTTTTGAAAAAATAACAAATTTAATTATTTTTCTAAACTAATTTGTTTTAATAATGTCATTTTTTTGAAAAATTTGAATTCATTAATTAGTATATTAATAAATCTTCACGAATGGCATATAACGAACCAATCACTGTAAATTGTCCGAATTTAATTTTACGAAACGCCTTAAAACGACATCTCGAAAATCGATTCCAAGTGTCAATTAGAATAGATCATTCTGATATAATTATATCCGGAAAAAAATCGGAATTAATTCTTTGTCAAGTGAGTTTGAGAAAACGTTTTGGAAAAAATCAACACTCTTCCGTTCTTTCCCCGCATTAAGAAAAAAAATTTTTTCAGTCAATAATTTATTTAAAAATAATTTTTCATTCAATTATTTTGAAAAAAAAATTTATTTGAGAGAAAATTACGGATGTATTTGACTACCGATCCTCACTTATTTTTGAGATTTTTAATGTATGGAAATAATTTATACCGTTTTTAAATCATTAGAATAATTTTTTTATTATTTAAAAAAAATATAATTTTATCCATTGAACTTGAAAATTTTTGAAATTATTATATCTATTCCATTCAAATTTTTCAGGTATGCCTATACATTGTATCTATCTAAAATTTTTGAAATTTAAAATTAAATAATTTTTTTGGAATTTTTTTTCTGTTTTTTGAATTATTTTCAGTTAAATTTTCTATGGAAAAATAAGAATAAATAAAAAATGGTTTTAAAAAATGAGACGAAACAAATTTAATTAAAAAATATATTAAGAACACTTAAACAAGTCTCGTTTGAATTTTTATTACAATCACATTTAGAGTCATTACAACTCTCAGAAGGTCTTTCATCGTTTGTCATTATTGGGTTCTTGCCCAAAAGACATTGTCATGAACACAAAAATTTATTTCTATAACAATTTGAATTTTTTAAACAAATATTTTTTTGAGGGTAACTGTTCCGATTGTGCCCCCACAATTTTTTTATAAAAAATGAAAATTTACCGGATTTTAAGCAATTTTTTATGGTTTTATGCTTACCGTATATTTTTTTACAAATTAAAATTCTATATTTTTTTAATAAAAAATTATAGTGAATTAAAATTTTGTCACAAAGTTTTTGTTGCGTCTTTTATTAATTTTTCAATTTTATGGTTGTGAGGAATATTTTATATTTGGTATGTTGAAATTGGTTCGTTGAATTTTGTATGTTGAGTTTAGTATTTGGAAATGTGTTTCTCCCACCCAGATGGAAAATTGATATTTTAGATGTTCACGGTAAATAATTATTCGAGTATAATTTATATAATTTATA
>MQRK01231504.1:0-14189 GCA_001938485.1 Girardia tigrina
AAGATTTAGAGATGATTCTTAAATTCAAATTCTTACTATCGATTGATTTTAAAATAGACGATTTCAATTTTTTGTAACCTTCTGAATAAGGAACGATTAGCGTATATCCAATATTAAAGTATATCCAATATTAAAGATGTTTGCATAATCATCAATTTGCTATATATAAGACAGCGAAATTGTTGTTTATTCAGCCTGAAGATGGTGGAAAATCCACCGAAATATATTGCAATAAAATTTGAGTTTAATGGCGTTCTTAATTATAAAATTTTGCCATTATTTTTTAATTTTTTTTATTTTGCTCTTTAATTTGACAATGTCAAAATTATCGAAAAGAAAGAGTGCGCTAATGATCAGAATAAAATTGCAAACGCATCATGGAGGCTCGGCGATACAATCGTGTAGCTTGTCGATCGTGCGAGCGAGACTAGGTCGCCACGCGCTGATGTCCTGAAAAAGAGCGACATACGAATTTTAAAAGAACATATCATTTCCATTATAATCTACGAAAAAACACCGATGAATTTGAAAATGAAAGAGAAAGAGAAACGACTCTCGTTAGGGCCACAATTATAGATTTTCAGACAAATGCGGCAACAATTGAACCTTAGGGCCATAAATTACGTTTATGACGATAGAAACACTCGTCCGAAATTCAAAGAAATCGAAAATCATTTTTTTTCAAAATCTAACTGTCCTTATGATTGTAGTCATAGATTCTCAAATAGAGAGACGCAGTCTCTCCAATGTTTGTGGCATTACCCCTATTGCATGCAACTGAGAAAGTCAATATGGGTTAAAGTAATACATAAAATTACCAACTTTATCAATTAGTTAATGTATATAAATTCTTTATTTCTATTGAATATTAGAATTTGTTAACGGTTCTTACTATGGTCATTTTCGAGATTAAGATTTGACTCTGTTTATCAAGCTAACTTAACAAATGTGTATTTAATACATTTTTAAATTCAAAATAATATATTGTAAACTAAGTCATAAAAATTCCTATAAAAGGATTCTAGTATGAGTATTTTCTGTTGATTTCCTAAGTCTTCGTTCTTCGTTTTCAACCTTCATAAAATTAAAGTAATTTTATAAACGTATTTTGTTTTTCTTTACAAAACTCTATTGTCTAAATAAGAACGGCTCGTTAGACATCAGATAATAAATTCTCTTGTAAAACAGAAATTCGTTTTGTATCAAAAATAAATTTTCTAATATTGTCGTACATTGAATAAAAAAAGCCCCAAACCTCAATTTCTGGAAAGATCTAAACAATATTTGATTAAGGGCGCAGAGCGATATGGATGCATGTTCTCCGCATTTCTCAGATGGTTTTGTATGCATTTCTCCATAGCCACAGAAGAAATAATATTCTCTAATTCTCCTAGAGCTGGTGTCTATTGTCTGAGCCTTAAATAACAGTGTCTATTCTATTGATTTCAGTTTGCTTTTTTTTAAAATATTCTCTTCATTTATTAATGAATTATACTCAAATATAACAAATTTAAATATGTTTTTTTTGAATAGGATAATTCTTCTGTAGCATAATAGAATGAAACAATTTTTATATTCTCTTGAGAAAAAAAAATAAATGTAATATTATTTTATTATTATTTTCTCTTTTTATTAACATAATGCTATTAGAAATAAAGAATCGAAACACTAAAATTAGATTCATTTATTTAGTAAATAAAATCGTTAGGTTTGATTTATTTACTACTTCTCTTTTTGATGTTTTTCCTATTAGTCTTTTGTAAATTCATCTTTAATTAGATAAAGACTTGAGGTTAAATATATTTGAAAGACTAGAAGGGTATGAAATAATTTCGCTGACTCTTCTTGTCTATGGTCATTTTTAAAATTTTGTTGTGGTACATCGCATTATGTTGAGTTCTCCATATTGCCTCAATTATTGACTAAAATTTTTATAAAACTCTCTCATCGGAAAACAGTTGTAAAAGTAACCTAAAGTTCAGTTCTACGGAACTGAGAAGGGGAACTCAGTTCAGGAAGAAGCCCTGACTTTTATATGGGAGGACGCTTCTTTAGAGAAGATTTTTCTATCAATATAGGGAAGTCTGTCATGACGGGGAAGATCTTCCAGAGAGATCTTTCCAATAGAGAAAAGAGGAGAGATGGTTTTCTAATAGGGGATCACTACAGTTTTTTGAGTATGCCCGGAACTTGTGGAATAGTTCCTTATTCAGAAAATTTTGATTTAAATTCAGATTTTTCTGAAATCATTTTTATAATTATTATTTTATAATATTAATTACAATAATTATATAAAACTAATAAAGTATACATTAAAATGTGTAAACATAAAACATATACGATATATTTTAATTTAGCAATTATCATTTAGACGATATTCGTTCTGGTGAGATTGTATGGGGTACACATGAATAAAGAATATACTCAATAGGAATATTTATATATATATATATATATATATATATATATATATTCACTGTAAACTAAAAATAGAATTTACCAATATACACAAAAACGATAAAATTGATAAAATTATGGGTCCTTCATAATGAAAAATGAAACTTTACATCACTCATTTTAAATGCTTTAATCCAGAAATCAAAGTGTGCTGCTCATTATTGCAACTTGAAATCAGTAAGTTTTAACTTGCTACTTATTATAGAAATGAACAAAACATCGCTAAAATTAAATTTAATCTCAAAACAGTTATAGTTTATACCTTTCAATGCGAAACTCAAAATGATATAATAAAAACTTGTCGATGATCAGTAAGTATCGTGATGGTAAGTATCACCAAATCACAAAAGCTCACTCTAAAAACAAATCACTGACACCCAGAAGGGAAGAGTTAAGGTAGATCTAGCTTTCCCTTACATGCATAAACGTTATATGTCAGTGGAACAAATGGAGTGAGCTTTAAGCGTTCTACGATTTTTTGAGACTATCTATCCGTGGACTTTCTAAACAAACATATAATATATTTTTGGATAAAATACAAACCACACAACTTCGGAAACACATAAAAATAATCCACATAAAGATACCTTACAAATCAAAGCAATAGTAATAAACAGATCAACAAATTGTCATTCTATAAATAAGATAATAAAATGAAATTTACAAGGTTTTTTTCAATTAATCATTTTTGAAAAATTTTAAAAGGTCAACCGAAAATTAGATTTATGGAATATCGATCTTATAGAATATTGTATTTAAATTAAAATTGTTGAATGATAAGGATGAATGTTTATCGTTTTAAATATATTTAATCAAATCTGGGGAATATTTGGAATGTTGATGTTTTGTGTGTTGTTTGCAAGTTTAAATGTTGTGTGTTGATTTGGGATTGTGTCTCTCCTAATCAGATGGATGAGCAATATTTTAATTCGTATTATCTGAAACTAATTTATTCGAATTTAGATTTAATATTCAAATTTTTAATTTATTATTATTGTAAATTTTAAATAATTTTATCTTTAAATATTTAAAAAAATTAAATTCAATTAATGCTTTTAAATGATTTTAAAAATTAATTTTATTTTATCCAATAAAATTTAAAGTAAATATTTTAAATAAAGTAATTCTTTTCAAATTAGTTCAAATTTTGGATGAGAAGTATTAAACATTGATAGATGAATTTGAGCGAAGGGATTATTACGGATTGTCATAAAGATGATCCAAATTGTAATCGCAATAAATGTTGCTACAAATGTGTGAGTTCTCTTAACAGTTGAATGATAAAGATGAATTTTCACCGTTTTAAATATATTTCATCAAATTTTCAGATTGAAAGATAGTCGAGAAATTATGACAAAATATTTGTTGTTTGGTAATGTTATGTTCCAAATAATTTTATCAATTTTATATATCATTTCAAATACAAAATCTTATATTTTTAAATATTCAATTAATAAACAAAATACTTTTTTCCGGATTTAACCAACTTTATTATCCCGGAGTTCTGAAGAAATCATTCAGTCTCTGATTTGTATTAAAAATCCTCTTATACTGTCTGTAGAAATACCAAATTCAGTCCTCAACCAGTGATATATGAAATGAGATATTCCTTGACTAAGGTCTGTGACTACTGAATTCGCCTTTCCTAACTCATTTAAGTAAAAAAAATATTCAACTATGATAGATGATTGATTAAATTAATCAAACGCAATATGTGCCTTAGATCAATTTAATCAGTGTTGTGTTGACACAAATAACTAATGAGGATGAAAAAATAAAACAATAAATTCCAAAAATGATATAATAAGACCGAATAACGTTTAATCAAGATTAACCTCTGCAATCGCACTAGTTCAGTATCTTTACAAGTAATATTCAGAATGTTCAATAAAAGGAGTCGAATGAAGGGATTTCCAAAAGGTCTTCAGCTTCGTTAATAGGAAGTAATGGTTGAAATTGTCTGATCAGCATTTGCCGTTAAGCAAGTTATCATAAATTATAATTTCTGCATTGATTTCAATTTGAATTTTAAATTCAAACTGAAATCATATAATTAATTCCAATTATATGATAATTTAATTTTCTTTTCTGTCTTTATTTTAATTCTTCCTTCTCCTTCAAATTAAACTTTTCTTTTATATTCTTTCACTAATCTTCTTTAGTATACAATATTTTAACTTTTGGAGTTAATTAATCTTTTTATTTTGTTGATTTCGGACTCTTCGATAAACACATGACTAATCTGATATAAAAAAATAAGAAGACAAAGATGTCAAGTAACACCAATAATCTACTCCTTATAAAATAAAAAAGAAAAATAAATAAAAAAAATAAATAGCCAAAGCAAGCGAATACATCCAAAAGTACATCATACATAACTACATAGTATAAAAAAACAAATACCATCCGTTTATCAAAAAGGAGGTATCACACTGTTCATAATCACAAATCAGATAGTAATCCCTTATACAGATCCATTTTGTTAGAGTTTTCAGTTTTATAAATTATAAAAAAAGTTATTTAAAATGTCCCTTTACTCTGTTTGTCCATGGCTTCATGCTACATCATCGTACTGCCCAGTGTAACTAGTGAAAGCAAACAATTAACATTAACAAAAGCTTCTATTTCATAAACGATGTTGGTATATTAAAATAAAATTGAAGTTGTAGATATGTTATTCATTGTCGAGAAAAGCAAATGTTAAATTAAGAACAAAATATTCATTCCTGGAATCCCATGTACTTTAAATATCGTTATAATATTAAAGGAAAAAAAATCGTTTTTAACTTGGATTTTAATTAATAAATTGTCAATTAAATAAAACATTTCTATCTCTAAATCTATTGTTTCGTTATAACTTTGTTATATCTATTTTGATGTAAAGGTTGAATGTTCAATAATTTTATTGATACGATGAGGGAGTATAGCAATGAATTCTATTTAGAAAGGGAAGTGACAAATTTAACGGAAGTTAAACATTGCTGAACAGTGTCTTATAGGTGTTACGGGCAATGTTCCCTCTAAGATACTTTTCCGTTGCGCGGAAAATTGAAAAGTGTGCTTCTCTTTGTTTAGAAATTTTAAAAAGCTGTTCGATTTTCAAATTAATATTCATTTAAAAATTCTTTTCGAAAAAAAATAATTAAATTTGAAGGAAATGAACATATATTTCAAACTCTAAGACGTAAATAGAGATATTTTATATTAAGAAGAAGTATCCATAAAAACGTTTTTTAGAATTTCTAAATTGTTAATCAAAAGTTTAAATGACTTTATAACAAATTTCCTAATGTCTCGTACAATCAGTACGTTTAAAAGTAAATCAGTAAGTTTAGTCAGTAGGAGAAGTATATTGTCAGTGGAAGGTTATAATTCTCTAAAGAAAATCTTCTATAAAAGTTTCACCAAATGAGAGCGACCCTTTCAAATGTCTAAAAACAAATGAAAAACAAAATAAATTTGAGAATAAACTAAACCACAAATATACTTTACACGCATGAGGAGTTACTGGTCGACATATAAATAATTTAAAATTTAAAATAAATTTTAAAAATCTTAAATCTGGGTAAAGTTAAACATTTAAGATTAAAGAAGAATGAAAATATTATCTCAATTTTTTTTAATGTTAAATATTGTTTCTAATTTTTGAAATGTATTATAATTTAATTTTTAAAATTCAAATTTTAAATTTTAAAATTAATAATAAAAAAATAGTGAAATTAATGTTTTTTCTTTCTAAACTTTTAGAATTTTTAAAGATAAATAAAGAATTATTTAACCCTTTGTGGTCCCATGGTGTTTTAATGAAACCATTTTTGAATGCAAATTACTTAGCAACCCAGTGGTTCTAAATCAAAACCCCAATACTGGTTTTATTGTCGTTACATCTTGTGTCCCTAAATTTCAATATTGTTTATTATTAATACTGAAGTGCTGGCCTTCGGATTGAGCTATGAAAGACAGTACCTCTTCTAAGTGCGGGAAATTCTCGTTTGGCGGAACAGATCAACCGGTCTTGGGCAGACCAGAATTTGAATAGATTCTACCGACACCGTTCAGTGCACCGCTGAATAATTGTCGTTCATCCGGCTCTATGCGGCTTCCCACGCCTAGCATCCGTCTCTGTGACCGCCGACATCATTCGAGAAGGTGAATGATTCGCTCAGTTCATCGACACGCATCCCGAACATGTAGTTTGTGCGGTCGTGGGAATCCGCCATACGTCGCCCAATTATGTGAGGCGATAGCGCACTTAATCCGACCGATTGAGGCCGCTGTCGCGCAGTGTGGTCCGAGTTTATATCCATCAGAACGTGAGAATAATGTTTAGTTATTTCAGTGTAAACAACTCACAATTAACAAACATAGTCAAAAAATGTATTTATAAAAATTCTAAATTGTTCCACCAAATTATTTGTGTTTAATTTAATCAAACAAAAGTCAGTTTTGAAAATTTTTTCATTATTTTTTGATTTTTTAATTGTTTGTTTCAATCACTACAAAATTATTTTTAAATATATGTTTAAATAAAAACATCTCTATAATTACTTATTTTTAGTTTCTGGGTCGCAACGGGTTAAATAATTATAATCTGTGAAATGATTATTAAAAAAATAATGATTAATTTGTTTTTTTAAATCACCCAAAAAATCAATTTTATTATGTAATTAACTTTATTTAAAACATTATCTTTGAAAATTTTTTTCAAAAAATAAGATAATATTCAAAATTTTTATTTTAATGATAAATATTGAAAAACGAATTTTTGCTTTGCTTGCACATTGTTATTTTTCATTCTCAAATATTTTTGAGGGTAGAAATTATGGCAGCATAAAATACAATGCCATTAGATTTAATTTTCTTGATAACTTACATTCTAGTACTCTGAATCTTCTATTAAAGAACATATATAATTTGTCTAAAGGATTTGGATAGAGTTGATATTAAAGGCCAAATAGACTGCTATCAAGCAACCTTCACGAAGCATGTTTATAAATCTTTTCGAAAATTATTAAGTAACTTAATGGTGTCTTGTAATCTTATTTTCTTACTCCTGAATCTCATCAATGTGTATTATGTATTACTGTGAAAGAGCTAACTGAAACGAATGTTTCAATGAGCTCTTTTAATAAAAAATGTATAAATATGTATAATAAATTTTATTTTAATACACTATAAAAATATAAATAATGAACTGGTAAATCATAAAAGTGATCACAAAAGGGAACAATGTTAGATTGAATATAACGAATTATTTGTTGATGGATGAAGATGATGATTGATAACAAAAATGATATCGTAGAAATAGAGGTTCGAGAAAGAAAATGTTGTTTTGAAATTATTTTTTAATTGTAATTTTTGAATGATTTTATGTTGATTAATTTGCAATAGGACTAAATTCTATTCTTCTGCACAGGCGAATAAATTTTCAGTTTACGACAATAGATCAAAATAAATCCACAAATTTTTATAGTAAACGCTTATGTTTTGACGGTTTCATATTCCCATTTTTAATTATATCAATCCATAAACCAATCAATAATTTTATTCTATATAATTTATATATATATATGTATATATATATATATATATATATATATATATATATATGTATATATATATATAAATATCAGGGGTGGCCAAGAAAAAATTTAAGAGAGCCAAATTTTATATTTTAAATTTTAATGAGAGCCACAGATAGGAGGTTCTTCATATCAGCTTGAATTGAAAAAATAATAATAGCTAATTAAATGATTTTAGTTTACAAAGTTGACAAGAAGAATAATAATTATTTTACAAAATTAAATGTTTTATTAATGTAATACAATACGAATTGAAATTTTACATCATACAATTTATTGTGCAATAAATTTGTAAATTGATATTGTTATAGTATTGTTTAGTAATTAAAATCAAGTATATTATATAATTTATTATACAATAAATTGGCTAATTTAGAATATACTTTAGAAAAAAAACGAAAAAAACACGCATCTTATTAATATTATTTAATAAATACTTTTGGATAAATCTTAGAAATTCGGAGTAAAATTTGTTAGAGCTGTTCTTATCAATTGTGTTAGGTGCTCATTTGATAACTGTGAACGAAATTTGGACTTCACAAACTTCATTGTAGAAAATAATGATTCGCAGCAATATGTTGTTCCGAAAATTGAAAAAAGACGGTTTTTTGTTATAAAAAGAATTTAGAAAATTTAACCAAAAAATAAATATTGTAGTACACAAGGAGAGGTCGATAAATAATGGTAGAGTCGCAAAAAATATAATAAGAGCCGCATGCGGGTCTAAGAGCCACACTTGGCCACCCCTGATATATAAACATATATATATATATATCTAAAAAATAAGTATTAGGTCACTATAATTACTATTACACTAGTATGCATGATATCAGATGTTTCAAAAATGCAACTTGTTTCTAATAGATTTCAATGTGCTGATTTCAAATATGTAATCCGTATTTTTCTATCACGTACAGTTTTTCACAATTCCAAAAAAATGGTTAAAAACATCATATAACTGAAATACATTACATAATTCAGATAACGTCTGATATTTCAATGATATAATCCAATATGTATATTTGTATGTATCTGTGCATATATTCATTACTCACATGGACAATGTTCTATACACACATATGTATATGAAATTGCTTATATCATCCAAATCTAGGCCTGCCCATTTAATTAAAATAAATTCATTATTTAGTATTGAAATTTCTATTCATTTTAATTCATTTGATTTAACATGGCTACTAGTTCGAATTCCAGAAGATGTTGTTTGTTGTTTTCCAAATCCATTTTGTTATATTTGTGGAAGATACATGCCTCAGAAGCAAAGGCAGTCCATCAATGAATTTGTGAAATAAATTTATCATACATAATTTAAAATAACATTAGGTAATCAAGATAAACCATAGGTAACTCATGTTGTATGTAGTTATGTGTAGAAAGACTAAGAAGTTGGAGCAGAGGTTTGAAAACTTCTTTAAGTTTTGGAATTCCAATGATTTGGCGAACCCAAAAATCACGCAAACGATTGTTACTTCTGCATGGTAAACACCAATGGCTTTAATAACAAGAATAAAAATGATTTATTATATCCTAATTTGCCTTCAGCATTTTATTCTTGTTCCAATACCAATCGACATAGCAGAACTTTTGTCAAATGCTGAATCAAGTTCTAACGACGTTTTAAACAGGTCCGAGCAATAAATACTGAAAATGATAAAAACAGGCGGAAAAAACTTTTTGGTTCGGTAATATTAGACAGTTTTAGTATTTAATATTTTAAGAGATTTATGCGGAATCTAATATTTTGATAGATACCGTGTTTTACTCTCCTATCCGCCTAAAACGGGAATTTACAAAAAAGTGGCGGATAAGATAGTACACTCTGTATTTTGATTTTTTTGAAACATTGTTTACTGAATCTTTCATTGAATTTGATAAAACCAAAATTTTTGATGATTATAAGACACAGTTATTCGGATTTAAATTGGAAACAACTCAGTCGACAATTTCTTTGTAACTCGTGTGAAGAATTAGCTGATTTTGTGAGTATTCACGACTATGTCTCGGTCGTCTAAACGGTTTTGAGTTTCTATACCGAGAATTCATTTTGATTGAATCGGTCATCACAGTTTAACAGAGCGGCAGGCGTGAACGCCAACCAAAACAGTGAATTAGTATTTCATTCCAATGAAGAATGTATAGAAATTGCAAAAAAAGATTTTGTCTTACTACTTCTGAGAGACTTATACATTATACATTCATTATACATTATTTCATTATAAATTCCGAAACAACATTTTTAACCAGACGTTTTAGGCTTAATGAGTTGAGTTACAGACAAATTTTTATAATACATTTCAGATTTAAGCATCTGAATGATATATTCTCGTCCCATTATCTTCATACAAATACATGTATATAATTCAAATCAACAATGAATTATTTCAATGTTTAACAATTAAATAAGACTTTTAGGGACATTTTGTCTTATTTATATCTGGAGGATATAATACAACAATTTACAAACCTATTCCCATTCAGTCTAATTGGTGGGGTATTTTACCCGTATCATTTTTATATAACATAGTTTTATAAACTTGTAGTTTTTTATGGGATAAAAATTCTCTATATGGTCTTGATTGCTTCTTTTTCTTCTATAAAAATATTTCTATGGAACAATTAGTGAATTCACATTTATTCTATCTAATTATATATTTGGTAATTATTTATGTTCGAAATGACGTAAAAATTTGAATATCATCCTCTTCAACCGGCGATTTTGTAACTCTGACTCAAATGATAAATGTTAAGATGAATCTACTAATTATACTAATTGAGATCAAACTTGGTAGTATTATTTGTTTTCATCTTTATATCAGACGTAATATTTGACGTTATTTTCAATTGGAACGCTTTTTTATTGGAATTCAGGTTTGAAAAATTTGAACAGACATAAAATATAAAAACATACTTCTTTTATAGTAGACTGAATGCAATAAAGAAATAAATAAATATTTTAATATTAAATATGTTGATCAATTTATGTATTGAAAAAACCGTATTATTAAGTTTGATCATGTCTTCCATTTAAAATCATTCAAATATTTTAAAGAAAATAAAAATTTGCATCTTAACAACTCTACGAAATAAGACTTTTTTAATTAAGACATAATTTTATATAAAACACATTTACATATATAAAATTTGGGATTTTTAATCTATTTTCCAATCCTTACAATCAATTTTGAACAATGTGTACTACATCGTTGAGGCCGTATTAAGACCAAATCCCATGTGAGTCAAATCAAACTTTTAGCATTGGTCATAATGTCCCCATTGTCTAATTCCATACCTCCTACCTTTTCAATTGTATGCACTCCAAGAAGTAAACCACCAAATGCAGTTTTATCTGTTTATCTTCACAGCTTAGATTGATGTCCCAAGATCCCGTCGTTATCTCTGACCCTTTTGCCGGTTTAACAGTATAGTTACCCATTTAGATGGAAGGCTCTTCTAATTTGCTTTTCTGGCAACTGATCGAGAGCACTAATATTTAACAAACCACTACTGCCTTCACTATTCACCGGAAACTGTATCCTAGGAAGGATTGTTAATCCATTTGAAAAGCCGCCGGTACTGACAACTCCCGGTTGACGTTTTTTTCGATAAAATCTGTCAATGTGTCATTTTTGTTGCATTTAAAACAAGAAAACTTTTAAGGTAATTTTCCCTTTGGTATCCTTTAAGTTCATCATCAATACCTCATTTGCATTAATGATAATGCTGACGTAAGTACGAATAATTTAAATCATTTCATGCAAACTTTAAACATCTCTTATTTTTAATTCTATTTCAATTTCTGCTGAAAAACAGGTTGTAAATGCTAAACACTTTCTACATCCTGAACCTTTTAAGCTAATGTAGAAACTTCAGCACCATATTCATTGATTTTATTGAAATAGGAAAGTTTTAGGTCCATTAGTTTACTAGATGCTTCATGACTTAACGCCGTAAGCAGCACGTAATGTGCGAAAATTTTGAATTTTTGTCTTTTTTTTCCTCTGAAAGCTTTTTATATATACTATAGTCTGATTCACTAAGATAAGATGAAAATAACACAAACAACTAGTAATAACTGTAATATTCAGTTTCGTGAATTCTACTTTATATATAAATAAATATTTCCAAACGAAAAGTTCCAACTATAGATAACTATATTTAACATAATTCCATAATTTCAAAAATTAATCCATTTTTTATTCGATCTCAAATGAGTTCTGTGATAAAACAGTACAAGATAAAACATAACAGTGATAAAACAGAATAGGAAAATGATAAAAGAGAACATTTATGTATTTTTGAAATACAATAATTACTGATAAACAAATAATATTTTTATTTTTGTCACATAAAAAATCGTTACACATAATATTTGTAAATATATTATGTCATGGCAAAAACGAAATAACAACGAAAACGAAAGCATAAATGAATACATATTTATTGTCAATTAGAAATGCGGCGTAAAAATCTCAATTTATCAGGTTCATTATTACAATTTTTACTTACTACAGCCACTTTGTCAGCAAGTATTTCATATTTTTTTCTTCATTTCCGTTTGTGCATTTACCAAAGTTTAAAAGTGGCATGCCATATCTCTTTCAAGGCCCTCCAATAAATTCCAAATGCTGGGGTGGTAGCAATGAAAAAACGAATTCGATGCATTATGAAATCTTTTGTAAGCATTCGTCGTTTTAGGTCCATTTTCCACCGCTGCATCAAAATAATTCTAGGTGTGGGGAAGAAACGTGAAGATCTACCAGCAACTCGTTCTAAATTTGTTGAAAAAAAAATTATCGATCTTTAACTAGAAATGTTCTTGATAATTCGTCAAAAATTAGTCATACTTCATTAAGAGGGACGAATGAAAGTTCTGCGCAACTTACAGGGAGTTCTTAAAAGAACACGTTTATCCCAAAATAATAGTAATGTTTATCAACATGAAGACAATATAATTTCAACACGGCAATGTCCGAGCCCATTGCCATACATAAACAGATCAGAATCCTTTTATTAATCTTTACGTATGTTTCGTGTGCAAGGTGCTTGTTCGTACATGAAGTATTTGTATCTACCATACTGAACAATAGATAAGATTATATGAGATAAGATAGCCACTTACATTATCTACAACAGTGAATAATACAATGTCCAGTGACTTTTGGTAGGGCAGTGAATGATGAGTTATTTCTATCAAATATTTCAATCTATATAAGGAAGAAACAAAATTGCTTTAATTATGTTATTTATGTATTAAAAATAATTTCTAAATTGTTTTCTTATTAATCGATAAAAGAAATGAGTTAATGTCTTCAACAGTAAATAATTCTTTTTCATTTTTTCCATCGTTCTTTTTTTTGTATTTAATCTAGATAAACATTAAAAGAAATAAAAGTAAATTAAGCTTATTTTTAATGCACTCTTTTTTTTGTTAAAATAAAATTATTAATATTATTTTTCTTATCAAAGTTTCTGTGATTATTATGCTGCAAATTAAAAAAAATAATAATAATTTATAATAAAATACTTTGATTTTACTAAATTGGCAATAATGATTGTATAAAAATTGTGTTCGAGAAAAAAGAAATTTTTACAGGAATAATAATTATATGTACCCAAATAAAATATAAGGACTAATATTAGACTAATGTTGGATATATTCAACATTTAAAAGATCAAAAACTGGGATTACTGTGAGCATTCTAGAATTATATAATACAATTTTCTAGGGTAATTTTTTTAAAAATTAAATCAATAAAGATATTGACAATGTTAGAATAGTGTCAGTAACATCCAAAGTGTGAGATTCCCTTAGAGTGAAATCGAGAACTAACTATGCATTGAAAGCTAATCTTGTATATAAATTTGATTGTCACGGGTGTCACAACTCGTACATTTAAGAGGCAAATCGACTTCTCAAAACACGGATTAGTGAACATTCATAGTTAAGTTTTGGATTACTGTGTTTGTTGTAAGGATAGAAACCCTCCAATTTCAAAAGATAAGTTTTTTTATTTTTCAAACCAATTTTGATTCACATTTTGAGAGATTATATTAACAATATAACCCGTAGATTAACATCCAAAATCGCTACAGTAGGGCCAAGATAATGTATATATATATATATATATATAT
>MQRK01231523.1:3224-16428 GCA_001938485.1 Girardia tigrina
TAAATATATAAATATGTTATTTTATTCAATTTTGCATAAATTTAGATCTTTAAAAATATTTAAAAAATTCAATTCCTAAATATCTTTCTTTGATTTTAAATCATTCGATTATAAATTATTTTTTTTTAATAAAAATTGCAAAATAATTTACAAATTTAAAATGCAATTCATAAATTTGAAATACAAAAATATTATTTTTATTTTTGAAATACAATTCACGGTAGACTGTTACGCTATATAAAAGGGACTTAAATTTGAAATTTCAATTAGTCAACTGAAGATGCCAATATGACGAAACTAGTATTGAAAAATAAAAATAAATGTTTGGAAAAATGGCTATTTTTTGTTTTATTAACCCGATTGCCATTGGAATTAATTGAAAAGTATATATATATATATATATATAGAAAGCAAGCTAACATAAAGAATGGAGAAAAACGTATTTTCTTTCACTAAACAATTGTTAAAAAGTTCAGGTCTTTTTTCACGTCAAATGAAAATAAACTGACAATTAATCATAAATGTTAAAACGGTTAAGAAAATTGGAGTTTGATTATTAATCGGTTTATTCTCATCAGAATGTTATTGAAGTGATTATAATAAATGATCTGGAGTGGCATATTGCGTATCACTGTACCACATCAACACATACGAATATCAACAATTGACAGTGACAGAATATCTGGCGACGAGATGATTGAGACTCAGCATCAAATTGACAGATGGAAATATGTGAATTTGGTGCAAAATTCACAAACGAAAGATTTTCTGTGTAAAACCGATAACAATCACTTATTAGTGTATTTACAATGATCACAAATGCTGCTGACTGAGCAGGCGCCAATATCATCCATGTCAGTCAACTTGAGTACCCTACGACATCGTATGCGTGCCAATACCAATTAACGTTAACAGCCTTTGCTTAATCAACCATGACCGAATTCAGAACGTATCTCTCATGTGTTCACTCAATTAACTTACGAAACGAGAAAAGCATCTTAATCGACACATTTTATACCAATTATCTCTTTCAATTTATTTCTCATATTTTGATTTTTTGATTTTTATTATTTGTGAAACAGGAAAAAGGGGAAGTTTCGTTTGTCTTTCATGGAATGTTCTAAGGGTTGACATTCTCTTTTACTATGGTCAAAGAACTGTACTGGACGTCTTCGATAAATTTATTGTAAAGTAACCCACTTGTTACGTTACAATATCAGACGCGAGTAAAATGACAAAATAATTTAAAACATATTCTTTTAACATAATAAAATTGTATTAAAACAAAAATTAAAAAATAAACAATATTTTTATAATACCGTTTGAACTCAGATTATTCTACAAATATGAACTCAAATTACGTGCATGGGAAATACTGGTGTAAAAACTTGATAATACGTCTTAAAATGTTTAAAAAAGTAAAGAAACCAATTTAAGAAAGCACATAAAATTAGGTATTTTATGAACCTCACCCTCCGAAGAGTGTAGAAGATTGATCAATTGTGCTCAGTTAGAACAAGTAAGAACTAGATATCCAGGAACTATGTCTAGCTGATCATAGAGTTTGCGCAGTTGTGGCATAGAGGTGTTGGTTATGGGTGTCTCGGGGCAAACGTAAATACCGTCATTTTCTAAGAAACAAGTTTAAAATTGTTGGGATACGAGGAATTATACTCATCTTTCACGTCCAGTCGTAACATAGGACCATTAAAAAACATTTCACTAAAACTATTCGGATCATTTGGATTATATTTCTCTATTTTCTCAGTCAAATGATCAGAAAGATATTCTCCTTCTCCAACATATTTCCTCAATTCAATCACCGGAGCGAGCCCATAAACAGGCCACCGTACAGACTGTCCCTTTGAAGTTCTTCGCAACTCAGAATCGCATGACTGCACCATTCCATGAGTCTGTTTTCGAATCGTACATCTTTTCAACTTTGCAATTCTTACTCTCCAAATTAATAAACCAAAACAAATCACATTCAACAACTTTTTATTTACCCTAAAACAAGTCCTTCCAAAACTTTTTTTACAATTTATTCTCGTTCATGCAGCTAAACAAATGTCCCAAAATTCCAATTGAACATTTTAATTATAAATCTTTTGATAAATAGAAATTATATTTTGTTACTCAAATAATCTATGAAAAATACGATTTCTTCAATCACCAAAATTTAATTTGATAACGAAGAGTAAAAATACAAAAAGGAAACACCAAATTGAACTTGCCCACGAGATTCCTTGTTTGATGTAAAACTTCGATATTGACGATCTCCTTGTAGATCGAAATGACCCCCCTAACTCGAATCGCGAACACCGCATTATATTCAATATGCCTTATTTATTAAATCTTGATCTTGAAATAATTATTTTTATAAAACCTTTTAACGTCGGACAATGTTCTCTCAGAATTGAGTAATATATCAAATAAGAAGTAGGAATAAATGTTCATTTTGTGGTATTGTTGACACAATTAAAAGTTGCTGTTTTAACACAGTAATTATATTTTGTATGGGGAATTGTTTTTATCTTTAATTGAATTCTGGGATAATTTGGCCCTGAAGAAGACCTAAGTGTAATACATTTTTTGCTAATCAAAAAGAACAATGAAGAATGATTTCATGATAAGGCTTCTTAAGACAACTGTCCTTCGAGATAAACAATGTAGATACTGATCTGAGAATTAAATAAAGGGGAACAGTCTGTACATAAGGACTTTGTCAATGATAGTTGACCGAAATTTCAAACTATGTGTAATTTTTCCGATAGGACAAGGGAATTTATCTTTCAAAATTGGTTTACAAGTAAAGTATTTTTGTTTGCTCATACTAAAATATCACATCCAAATTTGGTTACTGGACGTTGTGCTACAATTTCTTACACCATAAATGACTGAATGATGTTTACAATCCACAACAAACTTATAACTTTTTAACTTTACTTGTAATCAGTTCATTTTCAATATTAATTTTCAGGACGAATGTACTCTGAACCTTTACTTCCCAGAAGATAAATGTTATTCAAAGTGAGTTGAAATTCGGATTAAATAGATTTAATCCAAACCGATTACGTGGCTCCGACTTCTTCTATTATCGGTTTACTTAGTGTAGTAACGTTAAAAAAAACGTTAAAAATAGCAAAAAACCATCAATTTGGGAGCTTGTTGAGTATACCTCCATAATATTCTTATAATGTTGTTAATCCTAGACTGTGCTTCACATCACGACATGCATGAGATACATTTTAATGATGCTAATCATATTCTAAAGTTTTTTGATGACTGAATTGCTAAGTGTGAGGAATATTTTAAATTGTATGAATGTGTGAATGAATGAATGGCGTATATTGATTCGTGTAAGTAGAATTTAGAATGGTGATTCTCCACCCAGATGGAAATTGGTATTTTTTGTATTTACAGTGATTGACTATTCGAATATAATGAAAATAATAATTTGATAAGTTTATATTTTTAAAACTAACAGTTGAAATCAAGTTTAATATTTTTTAAAAAAGAAAAGCATATATATATAATAAAATAAAATTAATAAATTTTAAATTAAATTCATTTTTAACAATTTTATAAAATCTTTATTATTGTGAATTTTTATAAAAAAATGGTTAAAATTATTGCTTTTATTTAATATTTTTTTAAAAATTAAATATTTTAAAAAAATTTAAAAAATTTGTTCGAATGATCATTATTATTAGGTTGTTGCAAAAGCAGTACAGGTTTTTGAACTTAAACTAAACAAATGTAACTTAGCACAGAATAAACTTTCCATCACGACAACGCCAGACCACATACGTCTGTAGTGACTCGCCAGAAACTCAGGGAACTTGGTTGGGAAGTTTTTTTGCATCCACCATATAGTCCGGATCTGGCACCAAGCGATTACCACATTTTTCTCGCATTGCAAAATTTCCTGAGTGATAAGAAATTGGGATCAATAGAAGATTGTGAAAATCGATTACTACAGTTTTTCGCCAATAAGGATCAAGACTTCTAAGAGAGAGGCATTATGAAGCTACCTTCAAAATGGCAACTAATTATACAACAAAACGGTGCATATTTGACTCCAAGAGGACAATCCGAAACATGTTAAATAAAGTTTTGAATTTCACGCAAAAATAATGGATTTCTTTTTCCCCAACCAATATTGTTTAACAAAACCCGTATTATAATAGTTCCCCCTGAATTTGTTTTCCCCTACACAAAAAACTATTAAAATAGAATAACCTAATTGATCTAGAATAACCTTTTTTACGTATTGATCACATTTGGGATCTTCTATATATAGTAAAACGCATTTTCTTTCATTCCATTGCTATTTTTCTATCTTAGGTGTGGTGCTTGCGTCAGATTGAAGAAAAATAAAAAAACTGAACAAAACTTTTTAATTCAATTAACATGAAAAAATAAAGAGTTGTTTTAATAAATTGTTATTAATTTATACGAATCGAATTTAAATGGAATAAAAAGTAAATGCCCATCTTCGTTTTAATTCACTGCTCATAACAATTTATGCACTTAAAATTTACATGCGGCATCTATCAATCCACGTCGTTCCGCAATGTTTGAGACTATCTGGACCGATTCTACCGACAGCCACTTGGGGAAATACCCCACCATCAACTCCGTCGGACCTGTCAATTAGATCATAGGGTCAAAACCCGATAAGTCGACCGAGCGGCCCATCATCCGAGACGGGAGCCATTACCACACGTGTGACGACCGGTCCGAGGAGTGATATCCGATAGAATGCAGATCGGTGATGAATGGGTCTAACCGGTTCATGAGCGCACGAAAATTACTCGGACAATTCCTTCGATCACCGAGCTCTTGTACAGTCAAGAGGTACTGACTGCTGCGACTTGTTCCTGCAACCAGCACTTCAATGGGTGACCCGATACATTTTTGAATGAATTACATATTTTAGAGATATTCAATGTATTGATGATTGTTGGGTCGACAACGGGACCTGAACAACTGAACGGATCACACGTAATATAATTGTGTTCGACCTGTGTCATCGCGGTTGTAGTTATGATCGATGTGAAAATTGATTTAACCGGTCTCCGGATCGACCGTTTCATTTTTGAAATGTTGTCGTTCACGGCACACTCGGACTGGACTTTTCGAACGTTCATTTAAAGGATGTTTGTTTATATTTAAAAAAAACGCGAACTCGATTGACACGTATATTTAATTAAATTAATAAAATAAAACAACATCGTTTTTAAAGCATTTTTTCTTTATACAATAAAAAATTATTTTTTATACTAAAAGGAATAATTTTTCAACACACCAAAAGAATAATTTTACACGACAAAATAGATTTTTTTGTGTTTTATGTCGTGTTCCCCCCTCTCGACAACATTTTCGTGGACCCAGAGCCCCCATCCGTTTTTAGAGTTCAACGGTAACTCCGATATGTACTCTATATCTCTCATGTTGATATTTGCTAACATATAGGGAACAGACGCCCCTCCTCCGCGCACATCAATGGGTTGTGTGTGCTTCGGAGCGCCTTCGGGTTCGAACCAGTAACGGGTATTGCCCGACTGGCGGNTAGTATCCGAGGGGTCGATATTACTTTCGATGATTGTTTGACGGTTTAATTTTGATAGCGTTGGACGAAGAGAGCTCACAGGAGATAAGCGACGATCGAACCGCGTGCCCCTTGCATGCTGCTGCCTACCTTCACTTCCTCCAGAAAGTCGGAGATTCAATTTAATTTTAAACTCATAGCGAGCGTTAGGTTCGTACTTCTTGTCTTATATTAATTATATGATATTATGTTTTATTATATTATATCATTCGCGCTCAATGATTTATTTCAATTGTTTGATTAGTTAAGTTACCTATTTATCGATTATTTTGTTCGTGGGTTTCACAATTTGATTAATAAGTCGTTAATTAGTGCTGCACAAAACGATTTATTTATTTACATAACCGATGATTTATTCAACTTGTTCATCAAGCTTTCCAAATTGGTTCGAATGTTTCAAATTATAATAATCATCCAAAATTGCATATTACGAATATGATATAATCCAGTTTGAAGAACTTTTAGTAACCCGATAATACACTTTCGAAGCGAACCACTATTAAAGAAATTACTGTAACCATGCGTTTTGGGCGAAGTAACTCTTTGATTTCATGATATTGAGATTTGGAGTTAAACGTTTTGATTTAATAGATCAAATTAATAAATAAATAATACGTTTTAAATAAATCAGTGAATTTAAATTGCTCAACAATTAAATAAATCCATTAGTAATTCCTCAAGAAATGAAATTTTAAAATTTAGTCGAATTCATGATCGTGTTCAATTTATATAATTCTCCAACTTTTAATTAATTTATAGATTTTGATAAAATAATGTTTCCGTTTATCCAATATAACGTTGTCATTAAACCTTTAATCAATTCTTTTATGCGATTATTATTGATTTCAGATTCAAAATTACAGTTATAGTAACAATCACAATTACTAAACGACACCCGAACATAACTTTTAAATTTAAAAATCTGTAGATTCAGTTTAACTTTAATATTTGCACCGACATGTCATCACACTGAAAAAAAAGAAAGACAGATGAGCACGCCACCATGACACAGCGAAAAATGATATTCCAGGTCGACCATTATTCTACTCTCCTTCCTCATCTCTTAAATGATATTATTAAAACATTGACTACTCTCACAGAGGACTTTGTAAATTTACCTACGCTTCAATATTTCAACCTTGAACACTACTACGCCTTATAATTGCACGACACCAACCTCAACCGAGAGTTCTCCATCCACTTTCATCAATTGATTATTTATATATTCGTCGTTATCCACTAGCTGATTACTTACACTGTCGTATGACTACCCATTATCCATAATTAACCTAATTCTGAGACTTAACTCGATGTCGACTACCACTCATATCTCCCCATTCAGCGTCCTCACTCCTCATTATCCTGCCGAATCTCATTCATTCACCCCATATTCTTTCCCTCAAACGACTCTTCTTGTCTGACCTATTGCGCATAAATCGATGACTGTCTATTCATCTGTCTTTATTTCCTCTCGGTGGAGACATTTCGAATATCAATAATGATTTAGTTAAAGATTAAATTAGAAATCATACCATAAAATATATTGTCCCATAAAAATTCTAATATGAACAACACGTAGTATCAACAATCAGAGAAACAAACAAAATGATAAAATAAGATAATGATAATAATAATAATCAGAAAACTAAACGAAAGAAAATAATATAATTCAATTATACCTTGTTGTCGTTTACCAAATAAAATAATAGGATTCGTGAAACTGACGCTTTAAGATTGCGCGTGTATAAGAATAATAATGATAATAAAAATTGTAAAGTTGTTGCCGTCGTTTTTTGTGTGCAAGCTTTGTGTGAAATACATCGGGTATTTATACCCGGTTGGACGCATACATCATCCGAGATGTTCTGGCATCCTGTGCGAGACGATAATTTCGGCTTGTTCATCATCTGCTTCGGCGAAATTATCTAAGAACAGGATGGGAGAGGGAAGAACGATTGCAACTATCTGCAATGTTTATATAAGACCACAATCGTCATATTCACGACATCCTGTAAGTGAATAATTGTTCGTCTGTTATGCATGTTTTTTATTTACATTATTTCAGTTCGCTTGTCGGGATTCTGTGCTTGCAACCATCCGGCTCGTTTACCTTGCAATTGTCAGGATGTTGTTGTCTTTCTTATCAATTCTCCGACGTCCTGGTTATCTGTTTACACGGTTAATATATTGTATGAATAATTTATGTTTCTTCTTCGTTTGTTACAGACCAACACCCTCCCCCGCCCGACAGATGCCGTCTGTTTATTCTGGAATCAACATACATGTTCTTTGAATCATTCTGGTAAATTTTTACTTAATTAAGGTTTTCAAATTAACTTTCTCTATTTTCTAAGGGTTTCAAAAGGATCTTCTGGGGATTGGATTCAACTGGAGATGAAACGGGACATAGTCCAGGGAGTCTTTCTCTCCTGCTCTTCGTCTCTGCACGCTCGGAGCTTACTTAAACCTAACGTGAATAGTCGAGTTTGATTATCCCCGCAATCTTTACAAGGCTTTCGTGAGTGCGGTATGTCGTACATGGAGAAGAGTTCTCTCAAAATATAAGTGGTATATATTCTTATTCGTGTCGTAACATTTATTTGATGTTAAAATGTTATGGTACACAATACAACGATATAAACATCTTTGTTTCCTGTTGTCGTAAGGTCGTAACTTTAAATCTAACGAGAATATTTTTAATGGTGTTTATTGTATGTTGTTTGGTATGTTGTTTTAGGATTGTGTTTCTTAATTACAATTTGAGCTTCACTTACTATTTGAACAGAACAAAATTCTTTCATTTTCAATTTATTTATCTTTTCAATTTAAAAAGCTCAGCATTTATGTCATACAAAATATATATTATATTTTATACTTAACTTCGATATCATTAAGAGTACTCTAAAAGGCTGTGGTTATTGACACAACAATGCTTTTCTAATCATTATAGTTTATAAAATGGAAGGATAACCCAACTCGTTTATTCTATTCTAAATGATCAAGTGTCATTGGTAAATTAGTATTAAATCGAGGAAACGCAGATCATTATTCAATGACGATGATCTCAGCATGATTAGATTAGAGATCTGTAATTAGGTGGATTCCCATTATGAGGGGTAATGGTATTAGAATGATCATTTGGCTCATTCGATTAGGAAACAAAATCCTGATCAATTTCTTATTCAATTTATTAATGCTCTAATTGACTCCCCGGGAGATTTATCGCATCTCTGCTGATGGTCACTTGATCAGTTTAGGAAAAACATTGTTTTTGATATATTTGTTTGTTTTCTCTTTTATTTAGTATATCGTTTTTATCAAAATAAGAATTGATTTTTTCTAGTAACAATGTCAACAAAATATAAATTTTCTCAAAAACTTTTCGGATTTTATTTACCTTTTTATTAACTTTTTCAAAGACACTTTTTGAGTTTTTCTTTCATGAATAATACTAGTAGCAATTATATCTTTGTAGGACTGGACGAAGGTTGACGGTCGTTCGTACATAACCAATGGGAGGAATATTTTCAATGGTGTTTATTGTATTTCGTGTTTGGTATGTTGTTTTTAGGATTGTGTTTCTCTCACCCAGGTGGAAGATTGATATTTTGAATGTTTTGAACTGTCTGATTATTGAGACAATTTGAAAATGTAAAACAACTTTAAAATTAAATTAATATCTTCTCATAGTATATTATAACGTAAAGATTTATTCAATCATAAATAATATAGTTTAAATTAATTAAAAATATTTTTCAAATTAATTTAAAATTATTTTAGTAAAGAAATGTAATTTAAATTTATTCCAATAATTAGAGGTTTATAAATAGAATTTTAATTTATCAATCAAGAACAATGTCTAACTGCGAAAGTTTTGTGGAGGCAATTGTCCTGAAGGCAATTCGAGTTGTGATGTTAATAAAAGTATTGGAAATGATAAAGGTGTTTTTAATAAACTATATATCACAAAATGGTTATATTTTGAAATAAATTTAATGAGAATTAATGGGAATATATAAACACTGTCATTAAATTTTTAATTGCTAAACAAAAGAATTAATTATAAATTGAAGAAAAGTCTCAGGATTTGATATCTTGAAATAGAGCCGTATTACTTATTGCTTGAAATATGTATAGCTTTTCCCAAACGTTTCTCGATCTCCTAATAACAGTGTTTTGTGACTTTCAATAAATGTCGATTACAGATTCTACGACAAAACTATCACAACAACAATCATTCTTGATGGATATTAGCTGTTGCGGGTGTTTGAGACGCTGAACAGGTTTTCATCACTGACAATGACGTTTAGATTACATGCATTAGTGAACTATATTTTCAGAACTTTCAAACTTCTGAAAGTATGGCAGATACTTTTCTCAACGATATTAATTGATGACCTAGAGACAAGTATTACTGTCCAATCACAAATTTTGCTCTTAAAGAGGGCCGTATTTCTTTCTCGGTTTGCGGGGTTCTTAGTCAACTCTCCCGCAGCAGCAGTTACACTTCCGTCTGGATCTCTCTACTCGTGATCGTCGACTTCTCGATGCAATGCGCCAATTGACTGACCTTACTTGCAATCCGCTCAAAAACATCATTCACGAAACTGTTCATGATCGACATGACTTTGGCGGAGATGCCAGTGTCTGGGTGTATCTGCCGCAGCAAGAATTCTATCATTTGTCTTTCTTCTTCGGTTTTCGATTCGGGAATTGACGAAGATATTAGAGCTTCTTGGATTTTCTTCAATAATATCGATTTTAATGTCGTTCGAGCCGACTTTGCGGATATCAAAGAAGAAGCAGTGCTTCACGTACTCTGATAATTGACGAATCTCTTGTCGAACATCGTTGCAATATTAGTCGGTTTTATGTTTGTGTTTTCGAATTTAGATTTCTCTAAAATTCTCGGATTCGATTTCGGTGGATATGCTTCAGTTTTCATTTATTCTTATTTTAATAACAAAAAATCGATAAACTCCAATAATTTTTTATTAGTTTTCAATTCCCATATAAACTAATTCGGTTAAACAAACGAATTGAAAAACAATTAATACATTATTAAGATATATATATATATATATATATATATATATATATATATATATGTTTATATTTATTTATATATATTTAATGAATTGAAATTGGAATAAAAAATTCAAATTTCAATGTTATTTATTTCTTTACTTTATTTTTTTTTCATACTATTTCAAAGCCGGAAGAGACAAGATATGGAAGCTTGTAAGTTTTCATATTGTTTCATTTAAATAGTAATGATGCCTGACTAGATCAATGATTTTTAGAATCGCAAACTGTGATGATCTTGGGAATAAAAATAAAAACTTGTTTATCTTTTTCACTCATGTTCGGTTTTAAATTTGAGTTCAACCTTTTTTGCCAGAATCTCTATCAAGTCTCTTTTGTCCAGAAATCGTGCGAAAGTTGTGGTTATTACGATTGACCAGTATTTTATAAAATGATGTCCTAACTTTGCTCTTAATATAACATTCTTTAATATGCACCAATTTATATAGCTTGTCAAAAAAGAAATGTAGAAATAGTTAAATTACTTCTTAATAAGTATTGTAAAGTAGATGTAAAAAGCATTTTTAATCGCACACCAATTCATAACGCTTGTTTTTATACAAATGTAGAAATAGTTAAATTACTTCTCAATAAGAATTGTAATGTAGATGTAAAAACCAGTTATAATTTCCGGTTCTAAGATGCATCAGAAAATTTAAGGGGTTTCCTGGGACTAGGAAATTATTACCGGAAGTCCATTAAAAACAATGTGTGAATCGCAGAACCATTGTATGATACAAGCAAAGGAGGATGCAAAGATATCTTTTGGTCCCATGAATGTGAAAGCAGCTTTAATAAGCTAAAAAATTAACTCAAAGAAGTACCAGTACTAGCATTTATGGATTCATCTAAAGATTTCATTCTAGATACGGACGCCTCATTTGGAGCAAGTGGAGCAGTGCTAAGTCAAAAGGAAGGTAAGTATGTAAAAGTGATAGCATGTGCATCAAGAACATTAACGGCTTTCGATAAAGAATATTGTGTGACCAAGAAAGAATTGATGGCGTTACAAAAATTCATGTTGTATTTTAAACAATATCTGTACTGTAAGCATTTACACCATGAAGAGATCACTAGGCTTTGATGTATATGAAAGTGTCATCGAAACATATAACTCCTCAATTTCAAACTTGGCTGGATAATATAGCAGATTTTGATTTTAGGCTGTAATACCGAGAAGGAAGAATCATGGGATTACTAGTGGATTGTCGCGATTATAAAAAGAAGAATGCTCAAAATGTCAAACTAAACACGAAGACTAAAAAAGAATGACAGCCAAAGTTAAACATATTAATTCAGTCGCGATTCAATCTACTTTGATATGGATAAAGATGAACAGGATAAATGTGAAGAAAGTGTGAAATTGAAAAGACAGCTAGACATTACCTACGTGAATCAAAAACGAAAGACGGTTGATCAAGGTCATTTAGAAGATGGTTTGATGGTAAAAGAGGGATTTTTTGGGTGATTAGACCATTCATCCCGAAAAGATCAGAAAAGAGTTTGTGAAAAGATTTCATGTGGATTATATGTCAGTTGGGTATGAAAAAACTTTTGAAATTGTTTTTAGGCGGAAAATAAATTTGTACGAGGCATGAAAAGTGGTATTTTCGGAAAATTGAGAAGATAATAAAAAGATGGTTAAAGAAAATGCTGAAAGAATAATGACTGTTTGAAATTGCTTGACAGATTTACAAAATCACTGTTCAAATTAAAAATCATTTTTTCAAAACCTTTATTCAAGAGTTGTAGTAAATAAACCAGCCTTTATCAATGAATTAAAGAACACCGTTCTTCATATATTTCCTTAAATTTACAGTTTATTAAGTCTCTAGGTTGCGGTACATTCGATATACACTATTACTCTATCTTATTTTTCCAAACCGAAAATGCATTTTTGATTGGATTAATGAATGAAGAATATGGAGGTAAGTACTTCATATTGTATTCCGAAATTTCAGGATCCTCTATTAATTCCGTACAAGATAAATCCTGGAATTGTCCATAATAAATATTTGAGCACGAAAATCTTTTTCGGAACAAGACGCGATTCTTTAAGTAGTTCTTTAATTGCCTTTTCATGAATTTCATGCTAAACAATACTATATTTATTCATGGCCGTTACAATAGAATTATTACTGTTTCTAGCAACAAGTACAGAAAGATAGGCAGATTGATCTTTCTTTCTTTTGTCCTTGGCCACTGGGCCGTAGGTGCACCCAATTATGCACATCTCTCTTTTTAAAAGACTGATTGTATCGAAGAAAGTTAAAAACGATTTTAAAGGATTATTAATTTCTAATTTATTTTTATTGTCATTTTATTTAAAATTTTTATTATAGTTTTTTTTCAATAATTGATTGAAATTAGTAAATTATAAAGTAAATACTATTTGGAAATGTGTTTCTCCCACCCAGATGGAAAATTGATATTTTAGATGTTCACGATAAATAATTATTCGAGTATAATTTATATAATTTAAATTTTAATTTATATTTTAAAGTA